>VXAZ01006521.1:924595-960259 GCA_013399875.1 Gymnorhina tibicen
GCCGGGCGGTGGGACCGGTAGCCCGGGTGCCCCACCCCGGGTGCCACCGTCCCGGTCCTGCTGACGGCGGTGCCCCTGCCCCGACCCCCGCCCCGTACCGGCGCTGCCCCGCCCGCTGTCTCGCACCTCCCGCCCTATCGCTGCGTGCAGCGGGTGCCAGGCCAGGGCCGTGCCCGGGTCACGGGGCAGCCGCTGCCGGGGCCGGGGTGCCCCCGCAGCTCCGCGGCCCCTCTCCCCGCCCAGCTGGCTCCGGAGGCTCCGGGTGCCCTCTGCCCGCTGGGAACCCGTCGCCCGTGGGCCGGGCTCCCTCGGGAGCGGCGGCGGGGCCGGCTGCCCCCCGTTCGGGAGCCCTCGCCAGGACACCCCCGTTTCCCGGTTTCCCCGGTGTTGCGGAGTCGGGACTGGCTGATGATGACCGGCTCAGACGGGAGACGTGGCCGCTGGCAGATGTTGGTGCTGTTGGCACTTGGTGGCCCGTGACCAGCAGCGTGGCCTGGCAAGGCTGAGTCACAGGGACTGGCTACATGCCACTGTTTGTAGAAGTCGTCCCTTGGACTTTCTATTAGACATTCCTTTCAAGAAAGTATCATTAGTTGTTTTGGCACCCTCCAGTCTTTGCTATTGCATCTTACTCAGTTCTTTACAATTCTCTGTATTTATCCATGTAATGGTGACATGTAGATCCTTTCTACCACACCTTCTTGTTTCCAAGCCTAATTTAAACACAGCACTTGGGGTAGGCAAAGTCTAAAGGATTTGAAATAAGTTGTGTAAGTAATGTTCTCTTATTCCTGACCAATTTTCACAGAGGCTAAATTCTACTGAAATTATTTTTGCACCATTCATGGTGGAGATTCATCCCCGGTGGTCACCATTCCTCTGGTGAGTACTGTACAGGGGTGATCCCCTGGAGCTGAAACTGAACCGTTCTGCTGCTGATGTGTAAGTCTTTGCAAATAAAACCTCTCCTGAGGAACACGAACGCTGTGTTCCAGCAGCCCTGCTGTGGAGCGGGCAATGGTTGGAACAACTTCGTTCAATACGTCACGTGTGCCAAACCGTACACCCCGAATGTGGTTCGTAGGTGCAGCCGTGTCCTGTACCTGGTAGCTGAGTGTCCCCAGGCAGGATGCTGCTCTGCCAGGCCCCCACCTGATTTCTCCCAGGTGCACAATCTTCTCAGTCACTTACAAAATCCGTGGGCTGCAGGCTGTTCCTGGGCTGGTGCAGGCGCTGTGCAGGTCAGCCTGGGGCTGGAGCAGGTATTTTATCTCCCGTCACAGCCCCAGGGCTGGGCTTTGGTCATCCCTCTGTTCTAGACTCTTGCCTGCTACCCGCATAACCCTTACCTTGTGATGGACTCGTGGGCCATGGTTTTCCCAGAGCAGTACTGCAGTTCCTGGAAACACTGAAAAAGACCTCTCTGAGTACTTAGAACCTCTTGTTCTGTGAGCTATCTCTCCGTGGCTGCTTAGCCCATCCATAGATGTTTGCTTTGGAAGCTAAATAACTGGGCTCCCTTGGAAGCTTTTACGCCATTTCTCCACTTGTTCTTGTTCCTTTCACTCTCCATCGGATTCCCCCTTCCTAGAAGTACTCTGGGAGCAGAGCTACCACATCACCCGCCTTGGTGTGAGCCCGCCAAAATCAGTCACCTGCCAGCAAGGGCTGGCAAAGTTCTCTTCAAAACCAGCTGTAAGAATTGCTGAAAGGCCACAGTGTCACTGCAGAAATATTTTATTTTCTTGTTCTGCGCTCAGGTTTTGGATATGATGTGGGCTTGCTCACCTTCATCACCTCTGTAGCAAACCCACATCTGAATTATTTACATTACACTTTCTCCCAACATGCCAGTAGCCAATTTTGTAAAGACCAGACTGTAATGTTGGTTTAAATCCTATCTATTTAATCCCAACTCACTGCTGGATTGTGGTGTGTGTTTTTTTTTTCAGTGACAGAATAAAATTACTCTCCATTTGTTAATTCTACACTATGCTATTAATTGCTGCTATTTCTGAAGAAGGGAACTTATCGCGTTCCAAGTAACAAATGATCTTTATGCTGTTGAGTTTAAATATGGAATATGGTTTCTCAAGTCCCAGTGCCCTACTACATGTATTAATTTAATCTCTCATTACCAGCCAGCTCTAGGTAATTAGTTAGTCTGCAGTGCAAGGAGTCTGTGGGAAGTAACTGAAAGAATCAAGTCTGGTTTTCTTAGAAATGAATTTGGGTGCATGGCTGCAGACCACTGAGGGATCTGTGGGTTGGAAAGTTTGAAAATCTCTGGCTGAGGGTTTAGACACAGAAGTTAAACAAATCATGGGAGGATGCAGCGCATAATATTTGAATTATGAAGCATGCATTACACTGGGTGGTTGTGCTTCATGAATGGTAGTGGTTTAGACTTTCAGGAAAAAAAATTGATGTTTTCCTGAAACAAGCTCTGGTTGGGCAACATGAAGGCGTGACAATGCAGCAGGGTCTAGGCAAAATATAATCATTAGAATTGGCTGTATTAATTTGATTTTTAAAATGATCAAGCATATTTTAAAAACAATTTCCGGATGATTTGATGCTATCTTTAAAATGCCAATATAAAATTCATCTGAAAAGCATAAATTTGGTTACTAAGCAGTTCACCATGCAGTATTTACATGTATAACCAGCTTTTACTGTGCTGAGTAACCCTGCTTGTTCAGTAAAACTGCTCATACAGGCTGAGGTTATTTCTGTGCAGAGTTAGAGAGAGTGAGTCATGAGCTGCTGCTGGTGGAGATACTTTGTACACATAAAGCACTGGCTTTGGGTGGGTTTTTTAATGTATTGTACTTACTATAGGCAAAGATTAAACAAGGGCAGTTTAGATCAGTAACGTGCAGTATCTAAAGTCTGAGTACCCTGAAAGTTTGTCAGTGTCTGATGACAAGAAGATTTAATGCTATAGAAAGAAGTAAAAACTTCCTAGTGTTACTGAAGGGACCTTCTGACCAGCTCCTCTGGTGCTTCTTTGGTGAGGCACAGCCACACCTGAGCTGTGGGGTCTGTGTCAGCAAAGGGATGTGTCACCCCCTGAGACCTGACTGAGTCCCACTGAGCTTATTCAGAAAGATTTTACAGAAAAGCTGTGCTGGACCTGAGGATAGAAAATGCTGTGAGGAGTGGGCTGAGTCTCGAGGAATGTCCTGCACAGGGTTTGCTGCTGTATCTTGGAAGGCCCGAGCTCTGTAAATGAAACTGAGCTACAGTCCGGGAAATGCGAGGCTCTGAGCAAAAAAGACACTTTGAGAACATGCTCAGAATTAGGTGAGAGAATGTGCCTGTCTGAAATCTGAAGCTGCAGCTCTCGGGCAGAAAGAGCTGCTTGCCTTCAGTCAGAGTTTCTCTGCTTCTCTTGGTGACTACACATTGAAATAAGGTTTATTAATACGTGGGAAGTTCTTGTGACTGTGAAAGAGACTTCTGAGATCATAGTGCTCTGCCAGGTACTAGCTAGGCAGGGTGATAATTGAATTTAAGGCTACAAATCATACTAAATGTTGTATTTTGATTTCTCAGCACTGCTGCTGAGAAAATCCCAAGGGAAGTCACGGGCTAAGGGTACTGCACATCATTTCATTCCTAAGGTGGCAGTGTTCCCTGGGTACAACAGACAAACCTTACCACTCAGTTAAGATTAAATGACTTAGCTGGCTCACAATCCAATATAAAACAGTTAAACTGAGAAGATTCAAAATCATTTGGGGCAGGGTGGCTGTTCTGTCACTCCCATGCTGTCGGTATGTGATATTAATATTACTGGTAAACCTAAAGGTACAGGGAGAATAATTACCAAGGGAAACTAAGGAACTAAATAATCTCAGAGTTCAAAGAACAGAATTGCACCAAGTGTTTTCTGGCGTTGAACAAATCTGGAGAAATTTTTCAATGTTTACTCATTTTGAATGTACGAAATTGAGCAAGATTTCGGGGCCTGAATTAGTTTTTAGTGCAGTGGTGTACAAAGAAGTCTTTATTTTGGATTTGGCAGCAGGACGATTTAGGTTGCTTTGGAGGGATTGAGGAAGGAGAAGATGACAAAAACAACCTGGCATCCAACAGCATTTAAATACAATATTTAACTTACCTGCACCTTGAGTAATTCTCAATAATTCTGTATGTGAATACATATCTGCAACGAGACTGCCTAATGTGCATTTATCTTAATCCAGTGGCATTAGCATTCTCATTCCAGAATCAGGATGTGCTCATATGGAGTGAAACGAGCCAGCCAGGGTAATTCCACGGACAGGTTTTGCTGTAAGTGAAACTGTTCTGGGTCCCAGCCCCAGACAGGCAGAGAGGAGCTGATGGCACGGGCTGCAGGTGACTCAGGCCAGAGCTGTGCCCGGGCTGTGGCACTGGGCTGAGCTGGTTCCTGCCCTGACTCAGCCGTGGAGCATCTCCCCCCTGCCAGCGCCTTCCTGAGCAGGAGCGGGCTGTGCAGAGTCACCCCCACCCTGCCCGTTCCTCTGCGTGTCTCGGGGAAGTGGAGCCCCACGGGGACTTTCTCTGCCAAAAGATCCTCAAATGCAAAATACCAAACTTTCATTTTTTCAAGAAATAATCACAGCTGCTGGTGGGTGTAAATAAAGTATGAAAAAAAAAAGAAAAAAGTGACACACATACACAGAAAAAAATGTTCATTATTTCCATCAAAAGTCCTGCCAGAGATCTTATCACTATTGCTAAAGTAGCCTGTGCTGCCAGAACTTATCAGACACCATCTCCCTTGAATTGGTGTCATAATGCCACTTTATGTTTCTTTATAAAGAACGTGTTCCATGGCGTGCTTATATCCCACTCCTAGATGTGATGTTTATAGTCAAAATATGCATAATTGTCAAAGTTCAGGTCTATTTCTGTGTTCATTATTTGTTGTCAGCTCCCTTCTCTTTACCCCAGGAGCAGTGTACTGAAAGGCTGTGGGGCTTGGGTAAGCACACGGAACAGGGAGAGCACTTATCTGTTCCTGTGTGCAGCACTCAGGTTGTGTGTAGGTGTGGTGAAACAACTTTTGGAACCATAAATGTAATCTTGATAGCACTTGCATGGAAACAGTGCTATTGTATGGTAATGAAACTGCTGTAATCAGCCTGGAGTGAAACCGGTGACTAATTCAAGAAGCAAACTTCCTGTCTGCAGCAAAAGCTCTTCTGCAGAAAAATGCCTTTTCTTCACTGCCCCGTGGCACTGTGTCACATTGCAGCGCCAGCTCTGCTGCTGGCAGTGCTCAGATACAGCAGATAATTGTCAACTGGAGTTTTCACTCTCGAGTTTGTTTAATTCCTCACTCTCCTGGCCAGGAGCAAAGAGTTTTACTGACAGAGTCTTCTATCAGGGCAGGGAGGAAGGAGTGCTTCTAGCTGGGACCTGTGGGGGTGAGATGGGAGAGTTCCAGAGGTCCCAAAGAAGCAGCGGGTGGGTCACCAGGCGATGGACTTGGCCTCCGCGTGAGGAATCGCTGTAACGATCTGCCCTTGGTCTGGGCTGGTGGTGTAGAACTGGGCTTGGGGTACTGGTAGGGGGTGAGGGCTGGGGAATTTTCCCACTCTTCAGTCGGCTGAGAAGGATACCAAGGATCACATTTTGGGGAGGATGGCATCGTTTCAGCTCTGAGTCGTGGGCTGTGCTGTATATAGTGCACAGAATAGCTCCTGCAGTACCAGCAGAGTTCTGCTGCCTTGGGTCCTTGAAAGCATTCAGGTGTAAATACTGATAGTTCTTTAAATGTCTGTAGACTTGTATTTGAGCATTTTAAAGTAATTTGGGGGTAAACATATCAGCAAAGGAGATAAGGATTTTTTGAGACCCATGTCTGGCTCAGTCTGACGTCAGTTGTTTGCAGCCTCAATCGGCTCCAAATCTCTTGCAATCCTTTAACACAAAGCCGTGTTTTCTGATCGTTTTACAAGGGCTGCTGCTGTTTCTGGCTGGTCAAGTCTGAAGGGATCATTGTGACTGAGCACTGATTGTGTCACCAGCCTAAAGACTGTTTCATCTCCCAGGCCTTCAACTGCTGGGCCAGATTAAGGTGAAACTGAGTCTTGCAACACGAGGCCCTGCAGATAACCCCACCCGTCCGGGCCCGGGGCCGGGCGGGCACAGACAGCGCTATCGACAGGTGAGCTCTGAGAATGGGCAGATAAGACTCAGTGATGTTGATACCGCTTGATCTGCGAGCCACGTTCGATGTTGTCAGCCGGGGCAGTCAGGAATGCTGATGTGACCACGAGCCCTCGGAGGATTTGTGTGAAGGCTGGTTACTGTCACAGCCCGTCAGGGCACGGCCGGCTCCCCAAGGGCTGTGTCCCTCAGGCTCCTCACCCCGCTGGGAGCCCGGTGCTCGGCTCCCTGGAGGCCTTTCCGCATGCCCCAGTCCGCAGCTGCAGCAACGAGTGTGGAATGTTAGCGCCCACTGGATGGAGATGCATTTCCATTTCCGTGCACTGCGTTTTGCCCTAAAGAGTTCCATTAGGAGGACACCGCTGTCCAGCGGTGCAGTGACCTCCACTGGTGGCACCGTGCTGCTCCCAGTGAAGCTCAGCCCGAGCCGGTGCTGTCGTGTGGGAAATATTGTCTTGTCGTGTACCAGAAAATAACGTAAAAATGACCTCAAACATGAACTGGTTCTGTTTGTGGCCCATCACTTCCCAAGGCTGAGGGACATGCAGCAGACCTACAGAGACAGGTCCCGCAGGTCGAGTGGATGGAGACTGACCTGGCAATCCTGGCTGAATGGAAGCAGATCCCTGTGGTATCAGGAGCTGATCCATAGTAACTGGGGAGGAAAACACAAGTTACTTTATTCACAGTAAGCATATTTCCCAGGACAGAGTTGAATTCAACTCGTTTGTCCCACTTGCAAACAGCCAACAAGATCCCCAATCCCAGGACCTGTTCCAATTAATCCTGCTAATGCTGCTGTTCACTTTATTCTTCACTGCTCGAGCAGAGATGAACTTTGACGCTCTCTCAGTATCACTGAGACAGATGTGGCATTTTAACACTGTCAGCAAAGCAAAATGTCAGGATGGTCAGAGTTTCAGTTCTGCTCCTTGAAGGATTTTTGCCTGGTTTTCCCCCAGCAGCCAAGCCTGCAGGCTGCTTCCCCTGCCAGCAGAGCCTTTCTGGGTAATGGTGAACTAGAGTTAAAACTCGATGCACCGTCACAGATGGCATCCAGGCACAAATGTCTGTCAGAAACCAGTTTATCAAAATCACTGCAAATTCTAATTCTGTTCTCCAGAGTGCTGACAGCAAACTTGATAGCATCAGCAAATTTTGGGTTTGCACTCTGGTTTTCAAGGCATTAATACAAATACAAGTCATAGACAAAGCTCTGGTATGTCTTCCAGTTTCATGGCAAACTATTGACACATCAGAAGTTTTTAAACAGGTTATTTATCTTCTAGGTGCTTTCCCAGACTGTTTAATGAAGCGCTGTAGTGTTCAGCCAGGTTTGTGGGCTCTGAGGTGACTGACTAATGCAAATAGATACCTAAGAGCAGGGTTTGATTGCAGTCTTAACAAGTGCCTTGGAACCTGCCTTTGTTCAGTAAACAACATATTTCATAGTTTACATCAGATTGAATCCTTCTGCAAATATAAACAAATACATTCATGGAGTAAGAAAATAAACTGTGACACTCATGGCTGCAGTGACTCATCAATTAAAAAGTCTTTTTATTGTTGACTGTTTAAATTAAAGCACTCAGCCCTGTAGTGCATGGCACCTAAAGCAAGAACAGTCTGGGGTCTGCACAGCCCAGAGAAGTGTTTGGAAGAGGTTTGGGATCTCGTGACTCCTGGGATCTGGAAGGAACGTGTCAGTTCTCTGTGTCATGAAGTCAGTCTGCACTGCCATTGCTTAAATAATGATTTTAAAGCTCCTTTTAGTCTTCCTGATGACAGACTCTCCTAAGAAAAGCCTTGGGGGCTGAGCAGGGAGGGTCTCTGTCCTTTGGGGAAGGGGCTGTCTGCTGTTCCTGACAAGTTTCCAGCTGGCTGGGGAAGGCTTGGCACGCAGGGACGCGGGAGCGTGTGGGATCTGCTCTGTCTGCCGGGTTCACACCTGTGTCAGTACCTGGCAGCTATAAATACCCCCAGAGCGTGAGTCACGCCTCGTGTGGCACCGAAGCCTTTCCTGCCGCTCCAGGGAGTGGAGGCCACGGGAGAGCACGTCAGAGCTGGGATGTTTTACAAGGTGTGGTGCTGACGCAGGACAGCTGCAGCCAAGTCTCACCATTTTCCTGACCAATAGAATGAATCAGTAGCAACCCAACAAAACCCCACGGCTTAAACTGCGCTGGGTGTCCTTCTGCCATCCCAGAACACCGAGCTCCAAACCCTGCACCCACCTCAGGGAGGATCCAGCTGGGAGCTGTTGGGGTTGGGGCACCACCACGGGCAGTCAGCTGCTTGAGAGGATGTCCCAGCACTGTGATGAACGTGCCCTGTGGCTTTGGATAGCCCTGAGTGGGAAAAAGGAGTAAAAGTCACCTGGGACATTAAAAACCCCGATAAATGGTAGTGCTGCCTCTGCACTGTGGCTGTACCAGGAGTCTGCAAACAGACAGCCTGTGTTCTTACTACAGTTACTTCACTTTTAAAATAGCACGCTGGTAGCAAAAGTACAATTTCAAAGTAAAGTTTGGTGTAGATAAAGACCAAGCCACCGTTCCTACTCCTACTTACCGTATGGAGAAGCCACTGACTGTTACAGCTCTGCCAATAACTGAGCTCACAGCACAATGAAACTGTAAATAGTATTTAAACGTTAACAGTATTTAAACATTTAACTCACCGAGCCTGGTGTGAGTACACTTTCTCAGCATTAGGAAATCTATTGCTTAATTAATGTTTTATGGCAGTTTGCATATATAAAGCACTATATATGAATGCTGAGTATGATTCAGTTGTCAGTATCTGAACATGAATTACATTTCACACAGGGCTTGGGAGAAGACATTCCATAACATTAGGCAAAATGGCTTATGCATTCCCAGTAATTTTACATAAAATCTATTCATAGTGCCCATTGACTGGAAACAATATATGGGATTCTTTTAGTTGAACTACTTAATTCAGCAGATAACCACTGCTGCTTCATAGTTCACGGATGAGAATGTGAGGCAGCAGCTGAGGCATCCAGTTGAATTCGATTAATGACAAAGGAACGTTTCAGAGGACAGAGGGGACACTGTCCACTGTGCCCACAGCACACACAGGGAGTGGAAGTGACCACTTGGAGCTGAGCAGTAAAACCCGAGACCTGATCCTGTCCCAGAGCTGATCCTGCCCTGAGAACTGATCCTGTCCTGAGAACTGATCCTGTCCCAGAGCTGATCCTGTCCCAGGGCTGGTCCTGTCCCAGAGCTGGTCCCATCCCAGAGCTGGTCCTGTCCCAGAGCTGATCCTGCCCTGAGAACTGATCCTGTCCCAGAGATGGTCCCATCCCAGAGCTGATCCTGCCCCACAGGAGATCCTGCCCTGGGAGCTGATCCTGCCCTGAGAACTGATCCTGTCCTGAGAACTGATCCTGCCCCAGAGCTGGTCCTGTCCAACAGCTGATCCTGCCCCACAGGAGATCCTGCCCCAGACCTGATCCTGCCCCAGAGCTGATCCTGCCCCGAGCCAGCCCAGAGGCACCACGAGTTGTGGGATACAGCCAGGCCTGGGGGGTCCTGCCAGATCCAAATTGTTGTAGCAATTTTTTATGACATTCCATCAAAGTGAGACAGTGCTTATCACTTCTGAATTTGTTTTTCTTTTCTACTTTTGATGATATCAGAGTTTTTAGGGCCTAATACTGGTGGGCCATTGTGGAGTGTAGTCAGCACAGCAATTACCAATGAAAAAGAGGAAACTGGGATGAAATAATTGCCCAATACTGTCTAAAACTGACTCATGCAGAAATTTTAAAAGCAGAAAATTTCTTTCTGCTGTTATTTTACAAAGTATTGTTAATACTCAAATAGTGAAATATTTCTATAAATTGCCTTTTATTCTCTGTGCTGAGTATCTTGCAACGTGGCAACAATGCTCTGGGTGTTTGTCACCAGAAGGTGACAGTTTGAGCTCATGGAGAAAATTATTGCAATACACACAGTAACAGAACAAGCTCTCCTTGTCCATTGTTTTGGACAAAATCCATGAAATCTCACTCAGAAAGATGTAAAACCAGACCCAAGGGCTCCTGGTACTGGTTATTTCTTATTTCCTCTTTTCCTCTCCTGTTTCATGCTTCCTTGGCGCAGATCCCCTGGAGTTCTCTCAGAGCTGAGAGGGAGCTGGTCAGACATCCCTGTGTGAGTGAAACCCCCTCTGAGCGCCCGTGTGCCCAGAGAGGACCCACAGGTGGGGTCTGGTCCCGTGGAGGACCAGCAGCCTCGGCTGTTTATGCTGTTCTCACGTCTTCAAACTGAGCAGGAGAGGTCTGAGGCCTCTCCCCGCTACCAGTCAGCACGTGTGCAGAGATAACCGGGGTATCCCAGATATCAGCACGTGTGCAGCGATAACTGGGGTATCCCAGATATCAGCACGTGTGCAGCGATAACCGGGGTATCCCAGATATCAGCATGTGTGCAGAGATAACCGGGGTATCCCAGATATCAGCACGTGTGCAGCGATAACCGGGGTATCCCAGATATCAGCACGTGTGCAGAGATAACCGGGGTATCCCAGATATCAGCACGTGTGCAGCGATAACCGGGGTATCCCAGATATCAGCACGTGTTCAGAGATAACCGGGGTATCCCAGATATCAGCACGTGTGCAGAGATAACCGGGGTATCCCAGATATCAGCACGTGTGCAGAGATAACCGGGGTATCCCAACCCTGTGCCTTTCCCGCGTGCTTCTGTTCAATCCCAAATACCCTTCATGCTGCTGCTGGAGCTGGGTGACTCCGGGGCTGCCCCTGGGGCCAGCCCGCTGGGCCAGGACTGGCTCAGGACCTGCGAGCCGGTCCGTGTGGTGCCGGTGGGCTCGGGGGGCTCCCCGGCCCACAGCACCGGGATTCGGGCACCAGGGACTCCTGCTCCAGCAGCCTTGGCGGTGTTTGGTGTTTACCAAAACCGCTCTGCCAGGTTTTCCCCGTCAGCAGCCTGGACCTGAGACCCCCGAGGGCCAGCGCTCACCCAGCCGCCGCCTGGGATGGGGGCACATTCCTGGCCCGCGCTCTGCCTTCTCCCCCCGGCCCGGCACGGTGTGCTTTGGGCTGTGAGAGGCTGTGGAAGGAGCCGAACACTGGAGAATTAAATCGTGTTTCTCTGCAGTTAGTTATCTCTTGTACCCGCCTGCAATGGTCTTTGGGGTGCCAAGGAAGGAGACAGCGAGGAGTGAAGCATCGCTATTTCCACTGGCACAGGAACAGCTGAGTTTAAGGAAGTTACACATATCTATACGTATATGAAAATATAAACCGTGGTAATATATATTTATATACAAATTTTGAATATATATTTAAATATATAAATATAGATTATGTGTGTTTATATGTAATGCATGCTATATATACTTCTCTCTTTAATAGAATACAACTATTCCACATTAAAAATACATCTAAAATTCTGTATTCTGTATGGTTTTTTTGCTATTCTGCCCTGGGAATTACAGGCATCATCCCCCCCCACCTTATTTCCTAGGGATTCTGTGACCTGAGCCCACCACCCACAGTTCAGCCCACAGCCAGGCTGGCTGCCTCCTCCCACAAATCCTCTTTTTCTTTCTTTCTTAGGTTTTCTGTTCCTGATAAAATTGTTATTCCACTTTCCAGCTCTTCCTAAATGACTTGCAGAAGGCAGTGACAGGTTGCAATTTTAAATCCACTTAGCTGGGTTTTTTTGTGAATAATCCTGTTTGACAGGCTTTCCTGCCCTCCCTCCCTGTCATTAGGCACGGCTGCAGCCCCGGCTGCGCCAGGAGCAGGGGTATTGGTTTGCTTGGGGACACAAACGAGAGAGGGGGAGATTTTCAGCTACTGCAGCCGAAACAGAAACAACAGAACTGCTGTCTGGAATCCAGCTGAAAAGCAGTTGGATTGGTTAGATACCATGAGTATCTATTAATTAATGCTTGAACTGACATTTCAGTATTGTATTTGAGTAACTTGCTCTGTGAAAAGTTGTAATTTTATTCATATTTTTAACAATGATCTATTAGCTATTATGAACCTCTTTTTTGTTAGTGCTTATGTTAATACTTTCGAGTAGCAGGGATGGGGCAGCCACAGCTTCTCTGGGCAACCTGTGCCGGGGCCTCACCCCCTCCCGGGGAAGAATTTCTCCGCTGTACATCTCTGCTAGCTCGGGGAGGTGCTGCTGCGAGGAGCCGGCTCCCCAGGGCCCCTCAGCGCTCAGCCGTGGCGAGGAGCGGCTTTGGGCGGGCGGCTCTGGCTCCGTGGGTGACATCTCTGCTGAGCGCTCCCTGGGGGTGCCGCCGTCAGCGGGGATGAGCCCAGGGGGTTGCATTTGATACCATTATGGAAGGAAGCTATTTCAGTAAAACCTGACGTTTCCACTGGGAATTTGTGCATGTATTCCATTTTCAGAGCTGATTCACAGTAAAGTTGGGCTCTCAAGGACAGAGCCGAGTCCCTCAGTGTACAAGAGCTATTTCTTCCTCAGACCTGGGCCTCCTTCTCCCCCTTTGCCCACGCTCGAGCCCCCGGGTCGGTGTGTGCTCCCTCAGCCGTGTCTCTCACAGCCCTGCAGTGCCCAGAGCCGCTGCCAGAGCTGCCACCGGGGTGAGGGCACTGGGGAGCGGTGGCACCAGGGCTGCCACGCCCTTGCTTTGCACACACGGCAGCCAAGCCCGCCCGTGGGGCAAGCCCCGGGCACGTCTCTCTTCTGACTCAGCTGTCCCAGGGCAGGGATGCCCCTTGGGATGGCCCTGCCCCGGGATGCCCCTCGGGATGGCCCTGCCCCGGGATGCCCCTCGGGATGGCCGTGCCCCGGGATGCCCCTCGGGATGGCCCTGCCCCGGGATGCCCCTCGGGATGGCCGTGCCCCGGGATGCTCTGTGGCACCCCAGGGCCAGGACCCTCAGCCGGGCACGGGGACCTCACTGAAAGCAGCAGCAGGACCTTGGAGTCAGGGAGCTGCACGAGCCCCAAACCGTGTGCCCGGCGAGATAACACGGTGCAGGAGAGCCGTTACTTGGGCTGTGCCTTTCTTCTTGAAGTTCGCTTCCTAGATCAAGCCCCTGCCCTTCCAGAGGCACTGCCAAGACCGTGACATTTTATTGCATATGGCCTCCGTTGTGCCAATGCCCTTTCCAAGCCAAGTAAGTTCAGTCTTTTCACATAAGTGCTTTTGACAGGAATTTTGAATAGGCTGGAATGAATGTGATGAGCACTGTAATAACAGCCCTTAGCTTCAGCCTGCCTGAACCATGCACTGCACGCGTTTGCACTGTTGTGTCCCTTCGTGTTGAAGCAGTCTGGGAAAATTAATTTCTTTTGCTTCTTATTGATTACTTTTGATTGATACTGGGGTATTTTGCTTACCCCATGCTCTGCAAGAGATGTAAAGCCAGTTATTTTGAAAAACTAATGGGATTTTTCAAATTGTAGCAGACGCATTTATTGCCATCGTATTTAAGAACAATTTGCCTCACACCAAATTGTCCAAGTAATCGGCGCACACGGCACATTCACTTGGAGATGTTTATTATTCTGAAGGGGAAAGAGGGAAATAAAAAAATAACCTCCTGTTGCCTTTTAATTGCTCATTTCCTGCTCGAGACAGCAAATGCCATTTGGCTGCTGTAGGAGAGATAAATGGGCGGGCCGGGTTCTGCCTCCACCGAGGAGCCAGAGCTTTGTTCATTAGCACAGAACCAAACGGAAAAAATAATCATTAGGAAAGCAAGCCAGAGGTAGCATTACTTTCTTAAGCAAGGAATAAATGCAGATTATTTCCTCCAAATGCATAAAGGTTCCAGAGCCACCTATCGTGGCTCTAATTGATTGAATTCCCCTGTGCTGCTGCTGAGCAGATGGGTTTATCCTTCTGCTTCAAACCAGAGGCTTGGGAACAGAGTGGATAAAAGCTCTGGCCTCTCCCCTCTAGTGCAGCTCTGGTTTAACAGGGATGTGGGGCTGGTCTGCCCCAACAGTTCTGACTTTACGTATGGAAGTTCATTGCTGACCCATTATTTACATTTCATCTATAATTCATTTTCTTTAAAAAAACTGGTTTCCCTACAGTTTTCCTGGACTGATTAAATGCCCGAGATTTGATTAAGGGCAAACTATCAAGTCTAGACCGTTTATGAGATTTCAGCTCCAGGAGGGTGCCAGTATCACGCAGAATAAGCAGTGAGGTGGCACAGCTGGGAGAGCAGAAGCAGCTCCCTGGGGCGGGCAGGGCTGGGGGCAGCGGGAGCAGCGGGAGCGGGAATCCCAGCGGAATGCGAGCGCTCTGCCGGGGCTGCTGGTGTCATGTGTGGGGAACCAGCGCCCAGGAGGCCCCTGTGCCGTGAATCCATCTGCTGGGCACCTGCTCCTGGTTTCCTCACCCCCTTCCTGCATCTCCCTTCCTCCCACGCTCTCCTCCTGGCTGCGGCCCCTCGGACCGGGAGAGGTCGCGGCACTGGGAGGGGTCACAGATCCCAAACTCTGGGCTGCCGGGGATGGGCTTCTTTTGGGGCCAGGAGGCTGCAAATGGCAATGCATGGACAATTCTGCTCCACTTTTAGCCCCAGCCCGGGCACAGCGGGGACGTTCTATCCCCACTGTAAGGACACAGCTCCGAGGCAACAGTGCACGGCACAGGAATCCGCGATAGAGCAGTGATTCCGTGGAATCGTGGGGTATCCTGAGTTGGAAGGGACCCAAAAGGATCATCAGGTCCAGCTCCTGGGTACCTGTGGGCTGGACCCTCAGTGTGAGGGTGGCTGGTGTGGTGCTCTCTGGCAGGGCAGCACAAACAGCCTACGTGCAGCCTCTGAACGTTTTTAGCACAGCAATGCCATGAGTGTATTTCTGTTTATGTTATAAAATCTCTGCCTTTAATTTGAGTCTGGAATGGGTTTTAGAGTCAGTTATATTTAAAAATGAAGAGAACAAGACCCCACAAACAAGCTGCTGCTCCTCATTCAGAACTGGTAGTCGGGGAATCAAAAATGAGGGTCTGGTTTTAAACAACATTCAACACCCTGAACTAAAGAGCTTAACCTGCTGGGTTTAACAGAAAGATCATTACAGTAATTAGATTACAGCTTACACCTCTAAGGAGAACATGAGCAGCTGGACCTGACCTGGCAGACAGGTGTGATTTAGGACCCAGTGACTGCAGCATGGAGCTCCAGAGTGGCAGCGTGGGACAAATTTGACCAGCCAAGATGACCCAGCATGGAACAGTTTCCTGAAAACTGGAAGGAGCCTCCTGCACCTCCAGGGTTTGTGAAACCAGAGAGTTTTTTCCTGCAGGAGCTGCTGCAGGAGAGCAGGGATGCACTGGAGAAGTGCTGCAGTTCATGGTGTGGAGAAGGTCAGACTGGAAACCTTCAGTGATTTCTTCTGGGTTTGGATTCCTCGAGTGTAGACTTACAGTCTACAGCAAGTAGAAGTGCAAACCAGGGCACCTGGGGCAGCACAGCAAAAGTGATAAACCCAGCGATTGCTGAAGTTACAGAGCTCAGAGTCTCGTGCTCTTTATTGCAGAGATAAGGCACTGAACAACCCCATCCTGGGGGCAGGGGCTCATCAGCCTTGCTCCATCTTGTGCAAGATGTGATGAATCACATCCTGGGCCAGGAGGGGACAAAGCACGTTTGAATCAGCAGCAAATCCTCAAGGTACTGAGGTGGAAAAGACATTGAAATCCAAGGAATATCCGAATCCCAGACTGGTTTGTGTTGTCATGGGCAGGGACACCTTCCACTGTCCCAGGCTGCTCCCAGCCCCAGTGTCCAGCCTGGCCTTGGGCACTGCCAGGGATCCAGGGGCAGCCACAGCTGCTCTGGGCACCCTGTGCCAGGGCCTGCCCACCCTCCCAGGGAACAATTCCTTCCCAAGATCCCATCCAGCCCTGCCCTCTGGCAGTGGGAAGCCATTCCCTGTGTCCTGTCCCTCCATCCCTTGTCCCCAGTCCCTCTCCAGCTCTCCTGGAGCCCCTTTAGGCCCTGGAAGGGGCTCGGAGCTCTCCCTGGAGCCTTCTCCTGATACCTCCCACACCCGGGGGCTCAGGCAGCCCAGAAGGTGATGGCAGGGACAGAGTCATACTCTGACCGGACCCACTGCACTGTCCCCAGCCCCCCTGTCCCTGTCCCGCCGCGCGTGGGGCCCTCACGAGCACCCCCCCATGAGAACCTCCCCCATGAGCATNGGTGCTGCCGGTGCCCCCCGCCCCGTCCCCGCCTCCCCGCGTTCCGCCGCCCGCTCCGGCCGATGCGGGCGATGCGGACGCCGCGGGCGCCACCTGGCGCTGCCGGGCCGGGCCACACGCCTGGTTTGGGGGCGTAAATCCTTGGCAAAATGACTCCCACTTGCCCCGGGCCACCTCCACGCGCCCCACGGGGAGTCTGTCCCACGGAGCGGGAGCAGCCGGGTGTCTTCAAAAGGAAACCAGGAGCTCCAAAAATTTGGGGTTCTTTCCCAGTCCCACAAGCCGATGGCATTTAACTCCTTCACGCTGAGAATTTCACTATAAAGCGCAGGAAGCCGGCTAGGGAAAAGCGTTTTTTGTGTCTGGTACTGCCCGTGCCAGAGGGAAAAGGAATGAAGGCAGTTAGACGGGATATTGGGAAGAAATGGGAGCGGGGCCGGGCGAGGCGCAGCAGAGCCACGGGGGCACGGCAGCTGCCAGCACAGCGCTGAACCAAGAGCCTGGCAAGTGCAAAGGGTCCGGCAGAGCCATTTGCACCAGCATCTCCCTGCACGGTCCGTGCGCCGCCCATGCGGGGACAGATCCCTTTGGAGCTGTCCTGCTCCATCCCCGCGTGCCCCTGGGCACAGCCCTTGCTCCCACACGTCTGTCCAGGATGTGACAAGCAGCACTTTGGGTGCTGGGTGATTTTTCGCCCCCCACACCACGTTTGCAGCCCTTGGAGCCCGGCCGCTGCTGCCTTGCCGTGGCTCTTCGCCAAACGTTACTCACCACACGGTACAAGACTTTTATATTTAGCCAGTGCAGAGACAATATCACCAACTTAAAAATAGGTATAAAAGAGGCTGCGGCTCTCACGAACGGCTCTGGGGTGCGCAGGAGGGGCCGTGGCCGTGGTCAGCCACCGGGCAGGGCAGTGTTGGTGTGGTACCCACCACCATGGACCAATGCCACCACCAAGGCCAAAGCCACCTCTGCCCTTGCACATCTGGGTTGGCACTGAGCCCTCCTGGTTGCTGAGGCTGGGCCTCTGCATGGCAGCCTGTTGGGAAGGTAACCCCATCTTCCCATGTGCTCCTTTTGGGTCCTGCCCGGCCCTCGGAGCCCGGCCGGCCCCGGTGCCACCCGAGCACCCTGCGGGAGCCTGCGCCGCGCAGTCACCATGGAGATGCCGGCAGCTCCGGGCCCGTCCTTCGGGGGAAATGCAGAGGAAGAGAAAGGCTGCTTTGCAGCAAAATTATTAGCAGTAATTTTTATTTCTATTTAAATTATTATTTTCATTCATCCCCTTCTTGTTCTTCATAGACACTGGTGGATATCCGTGCCAGCGCTGCGCTGACCGGGCTCTGCTGGAGCCGCCTGCTCTGCCCAGCTCAGACCCCCTGTGTCACCCACCGAGCCGGGCGCCGGCTCCCCTCCAGCCTGGGGCTGTTGGCAGCCTGTGCCAGGGGCAAACTCACCTCAGCTGTGCCCGTCCCTCAGAGCCGCCGGTCCCTGAGGCAGCTCTGCCCACCCCAGCCCTCGCAGGCTCCACGAGGGGCTGCTCAGGAGGGCAGCGGCCAGGGCCAGCGAGAGCTCCTTGGCAGGCTTTGCACGTGGTTATCCTTGCCATAAAGGGGTGAATCTCTAAAACGGGTTTCACAGCAATTACCTCTGTTTGGAAAGTTTTGTCAGGGGCTTTCACCTCCCTCCCTGAGCCACCCCCATTCCAAGGTGTTTCAGTGAGAGAGCTCATCCTGGGGATTTATCCCGGTCTCCAGTGCCATGATACCTACACGTGGGATATTTGACTGCAGCGGCTGTAGCAAGGGAGCACACCACTATGTGCTGTGCTGAACACAGTGAAAATCTGAGTCAGGGTGAGACCAGCTCCATGGAACAGTGACAGATGTCATTCTCTGACCACCCTTTGAAGGAGATAATGCTGCCTTGAACTGCCCAACACAGTTCCTGGGCTGCTCCTGAGATTCTGAGGGGAGCGAGAGTGCAAGTGGCACTTGCAAAATAACCTGTTGTTCTCACAGCTCCCTTGCTGCAGAAGACAGATCAGCCTTGGAAAGCACAGGCCCATCAGAAACAACAAGCCCAGCTGTTGCCAAGCGTCTGTGAGTGGTGGGCAGAGGCACCAGGCACTCGCAGTACCTGAGACACTGGAAGCCAGGGATGCACCACCATTCCCACAGGGAGTAAAACCCCTCCGCAATAAACGATTCTTTGTCGTGTATTTGTAAATTGACTTGTGATACATTATTTAGGAGGTCTCATCATAAGACCATCATTCTTTTAGTGGGATTAGGAAACTGTTAAGATCAGGAGGAGCAATACATCATCTTTCCAAAAATAAAACACCTCATGATTTTAATGTGACTTCTTGTTACTGACACACGTGAACAGCCCATGATACCAGAGCCTCTCCCTTACCCTGCCAGGGTTCTTAGAGCATGTGACATTTACCCTGCTCCATCCCAGTGGATTTCCTTTCACATCGGATCGCTGTTTGCTGAGTGTGCTGCTAGAGCTCTAATTTGCATTTCCCAAACATCACGACTCCTTTCTCAGCCCGTTCCACCCACCTCGTTTGGCGGTGCTCATCGTGCCTTGCGCGGCGCGGGCTCTGCGCTCCCCGCGGGGATCAGAACGAGCGCTTTGCACCGCGTCCCCTCCCGCGCGCTCGGACGCACCTTTGGTGTCCCTCCGCTTTCTGTCACGTCGCGTTATCCCCAGCGCTCCCGGGGGATTCTTCCCTCTGCTGCCACGGGAGCTGGTGCCCACAGCCGCTGCCAGGCCCCGCAGCCCGCAGCCCTTCTGTGCTGGGCTCTGCCAGCCCGAGGTCAGAAATGGCAATGGTTGGGAAGAGCTGGGAGCTGCCGGCACCGTGCCCAGCTCATCCTGGGGAGTGCAGGGGGCTGCTTGTGGCACGTGAAATCCAGCACCAAGGTTTGATTCCAGCCCACGAGTTTTCCTGGCAGAGCTGCTGCTTCTCATGAAGTCCAGCTGGAGATCAGCAAAATCCAGGAGGTTTCTAAGCAGGAGAGACACAAACCCTTCAATTGTGCTGAGTGGGACTTGCCTAAACCAGCAGTGGGTTTGTGTCTGTGAAGGTGACACAGAACTGCTTTGACATCTCTTTGCCTCAGCTCCTTACAGCTCTGACATATTTTCCCTGAGTTTTTATAAATAACAAGTGCAGAACACACAGTGGTTGTAGGGAACTGGCTCTAGCAGCAAATCTCCCCTAATGGTTTCAGCTCCTGTGGGAAGAGGGATTCTTATCCTCAATGCATTTGTCAAAGAAGCTTTGCTAAGATATAAAATTAAGCTACTTTTTTTTCTTTTTAAATGGTACTAATCAGCTTAACACCGTGAAAGACACCATGGAGAAGTTGCTTTGTAATTTTAGAAAACCTTGGAATCCTGACCTCACTGTGGAATTACGCCAGGGTGCCGTCTCCAGAGCTGTGCGTCGGCAGTGGGATGGGAAGGAGATGTAGAGGGACACGTTGTCCTTCCCAGTCTCTGCTGGACATTGCCTGGGTGGGGGTCCCCATGGACCCGATGCACCTGGGATGGACGTGGGGACCCCAGGGCAGCACCCGATGCCCCAGGGTGTCCCCCCAGCACTGGGGGGTCCATCAGAGCTGAGCTCCCTGCTCACAGCCAAGGGAAATGCTTCACTGCTGTGTTTGGGGTTTCTCCAGAACAGGTTTTATGGTAAAGGCACGTCAGTGCAAAAAACGGATGTGTCCTGGTCCTGGCCTGTTTGATTCTGGTATAAACTGATAATCTGTTTCATTTAAGGAAAGTTTGCCCATAATTATTCCTTCCCGAAGTCTGGACATGAGCTTCTGTGTGCTCCCAGCTCCCTGCCCTGGATCACAGCATGTGCCCTGTCCTGCAGCATCGCTCTGGGAGCAGCCTGTGCACTGCAGCAGCTCCTTGCTGGCCGGCAGGGGAAAAAACCACCCTGATACTTAAATAAACCTGTAGATAAATATGGATATTGCAGTGGAGCAGCACCCGCCCCCCTCCCGTGCTGCTCCAGCCCTTCCATATGCATTCCCGGCTCCTGGAGTATTTATAACCCCTGGATACGTGCATCTCTTGGAAAGCACGAGGTCGGTGCCAGCCCCTCGCTGGTGTGCAGGGCTGGGGGCAGCAGGGCTCAGGACTGACCCGGAGAGGCTCTGCCAGGGTCAGTGCAGATCCCCAAAGCCCCTGCCGGACCCTGCAGCCCACTCGGGAACAGCTCTCTCCCAAAGTGTGAAATCACACTTCCAGAAAAAGGGATCCTGCTGCAAGTGTCTGGGAAGCACAAGGTGCAGGAGCAGCTATTTCAGAGTTGGATTTCAAGCCCCAGGCAGTGAATGCCCCGACAGAGCTGAGATCCAGCAGCTCAGAGACATGTGGAAGGGAAGGGAGAAAAAAAACAAGAGAGAAATAAACCCAGCAAGATTCCTCCTTCCTCAGGAGGTTATAAGTGTGGTCTTTGGAGGCCCAGGGATGCTGATTAACTTGCAGAGGCAGACAAAGACCCTGACATCAATTAAATACTGCTGATGAGGTGAGGTCAATAGTAATTATAACCTGCTCATATCTTCACACATTAGAGACATGTTTAATCTTTTTATTGAAAAGCTTTTTACTGAAATTAAGTAGTATGAGAATTTCCTGCAGTGTCCTGTTTCTAATTAAGTAGGTAGAAAGACAGTGGATTGCACTTCATCAGCCCTGCTTCCGTCAATTTCCTGCTAAAGAAATAGGACTTGTGTGGTGTTTTGGCTGCTTATTTTTTAAAAAAAAGTTTTTTAAGTGCCTTTGAGAAGGGAGCTCACACTTACATCAGTATTTATACACCCTTCCCAAAACGAGCCTCAGAGTCAATGCCCATGACCATAGGACATCCGTACTGTTGTGATTTCCAGGGCAATCCCTATTCCGTGTGTTTCTGGCTGTGTTCAGTGCTCCCTGAGCTCCCAGAGGCACCTGGCACTGCTGGAGCGCCGTGCTGGCGGTGGGAGCGGGAATGCCAGGCTGGTTCGGGAGGAATGTCGTGTCTTGGAGCTGCAGAGGGAGCTCTGGCTTCCACCTGCTCGTGCCCTCTGCCTCGCGAGTGTCTCGAACACGGCAGCTTTGCTCCGGGGGCTGCCCAGGGCAGTTTTCAGCCCCGTAGAGCTCTTGCACCCAGTGCCAGCCCCGTAAGGAAAACCATGGTTTTTGCTGGCTGGGGACGTGCTGCACGCCGTGGGGAACAGCGGCACCGGGTGCCTTCGAGGACAGAGACGGGCACAGGAGTGCCAGCTCCTGCCACCGCTACTGGGCCTTCTGAGCAAGCGGCCGTGCCGGAGGTGCTCACCCAGCTCTGTAAACCACCTGTGAAACCTCACACGCCTTAACCCAGGCGATTCGGAGACAGCGCGGTGGCTAAATATAGCTCTGGAGCAGTGACAGCAGCAGGGTTTGGGAAGAGGTTTTGAAGGGAGGCTGGGAACTGGGAGTGCTGGAGAGGGGGCGTCCGCCAGTTCACGCTTCGCTGCCGGAGCTGCAAGTGCATCCAGGAAAGGCAGCGCAGCTCCTGCTTGGCGCTGCTGGCTGGGAACGCTCCGCAGCCCCCCAGCGCCAGGCTGGCATCGCTGTGGGGTTCGTGGCTGAGCCGCGTTGTGCGGGAGCAGAAGGCACGGAGGGGAAGGCTGCAGGCGGTGCCGGGTGCCAGCCGGGAGCAGGCACGGGTCTGCCGGCGCTCCAGGGCGTGCCGGCAGCTCTCACCCCTCAGCTCCTCTCTCTGCTCCTTTTCCAGAGGCTGCGGAGGGGTTTGTCGAGAGCTCCTGTTACCTCGCGCAGTGGCGGGAGCCATCTGTTGTCGTCGCCTTGAGCATCACTGCTCATGCTGCGGGTGCAGGAGAATCAGGGGCCGTGCCGGTGCCCCGGGTTTTGGGACCACTGCAGCGCTGCCTGGCCACATCAGGCCTTGTGGCATCGTCCCGGGGCTGCTGGTCGTGAGGGAGAGCCCCTGCTCCCACGGGCTGAACCTGCTCCATCCACCACGAGCTCCCGTACCTGAGCTGGAGAGGCTGCAGCTCGCACGCACGGGGCTGGAGCTGGCGGCCCTGGGCATCCCCAGGACCCACACGTTAGGATGGGCTAATGTGGTTTTTGGATCGTGTTCGTTTAATGGTCACTTGGCACCAAGACAAATGTATTAGATTTGTCAGGGAAAGTTTATATCCCAGTTAAGTGGCTTTCACAGAGAGCTGATGGGGTCAGTGCTTCTGACTCAGTGCTTTGCTGCTCCACACCTCCCACGTGGTTTGGGGTATCCCCACCATTCCTTGCCACCCTTCTGTCCTGATGGCACCATTCCCTGAGCCCAGGGGGCAGCTGGGGGAGAAGCAGATCCTAAAGGCACTGAGGCTCGGATTCAACAGTGACCGGAGGGATTAGAACACTTGTGCTGGCTTTGGTGACCCTTGGAGAGGCAGGGAGTGCCCAGCCAGGCTCAGGGCATCCTGCAGAGGAAAATGGCAGTGCCAGAGCCTCGTCCCCTCTCAGAGGTGTCACTGCCACCTGCCCAGAAAAGCAGCTCATTCAACTGGATACAACGTGTGAACACCTCCACAGGTTTGGAGTTGATGAAAATGAGCACCACACTTTAATCCCTTTCAAAGCAGAGACCTTGGAAACCACTGGAGCCTGACACACCTCTCCAGCTGTTATGTAAAGTAACTGTTCACAGCACGAGCTGACAAATATCATGTACAATATCTAATAATTAGATGGCACTGAAATATGACTCATTTTCAGTGATTCTGTGTGGATGTTTATACCCTTACAGCGATGCTGGGAGAGAAGAGCAGAAGGCTCTGGAGGAGCCCCGGCCTGGCGTGTCCCTGTTCCCGTGGGGGGCTCTGGGGCACGCAGCCCCGCTCAGCCCCAGCCAGTGCAGAGCCCCCAGCTGCGTGTGCAGCCAGCCTCACACCCGTGGTGCGGGGTCAGGGGAGCTGTGGCTGCTGCTGGAAGCACCCTGGCCCCAAAATCCACCTGGGAACCACCGTGCCCCAGCAAGGCTGCTCTGGGCGGCCTCTGTTCCTGCCCTGTCACCTGTGTAGCTTCAGATCCTCAGTCTGGTGTTTAATTACGGGTGGTGCTGCCAGCGGGGTTAGTCACAGCGCGGTGCTTCAGCCTGGGCTTTGTGCTCGCTGGCTGCAGCAGGCAGGACCGGTGGGGCGGCTGCGAGGCAGCACGCGGCTCGCACGGTGAGATCTGGGAGCATTCCACAATGTGCAGATTGTTCCTGGGGTTTGCTGTGTAGATCCTGACATGAGTTAATCGCAGTTTATCTAAGTCTGAGAGGCAAATTCTTCTGTTTGCTATTTTAAACAACTCAGCCAAAGAGGCAAAGCAAAGCCCAGAATGCAGCCCCTCAACTCTTGGTGTTAAGTGCTGATGAGGACAATGGGGCGGAGTTGCTCTGGCTCCTCTTTCCTTCTGGAGGTTTCCCATCAATGTGAAGTTACCGACGCTTCTGGATCTGCTCCTGAGTCTTGTGGGTATGGGGGCTTCATGGTAAAGGAAAAGGCCCCATTTGTGCACTGCCAGGGCACTGTGTTCTCTGCCTCCCTATCCTTTACAGGAACATATCAGGAATTTGTGTAAACTACAAGTGTATCTTGGAGTTCTAGGGACATGTGCACATGCACACAGTTACACACACACGCACCCCCCTTAGCTCCATCTGTGTGTAGCTGATGGTGTATTTTTAGATGTGGTGTAAATTGATCCTGTTCCTGAGCTCTGGTCAGTGTGAATTGATCAAGAAAAAGAACAACTGAAAGTTTGTGTTTCTGTACATTAAACAGAGGGGATTAATTTCTGAGGGTATTAATTTCTGAGGGTTTACTTTGGAATCCCCTCCTGGACTGAGGGTAAAAGCAGGTGAAAAGCCAGGGCCACCTGTGGTGCCACCCTGTGTCACGCCACCAGCTCCCAGTGGTTTAGGAGACGTTCCTGGCTGACCTGCACCCGCAGCCCCGAGCTGCTGCAGGGCTTGGCTCTATTTTGGGTGCAGGTAACTATACTTAGGGCTGAGTCATCCCTTCCAGTATCAGTTACAGGAGAGCTTAAATGAGCAGAGCCGGTGGCCAAACCTGGGAGCAAAGGGTCGGGGCCACGACGCCGACCTGGGGCCTCTCTGGCGGTGGCAGCGGCCGCGGGTCCGTCCGGCGGGGCACAGCACCAGCCCTGTCCCTCCTCCCTGGCCGAGCCCGAGGGGGCCAGGGGTGAACTGCAGCTGGCAGCCGGGAGGTGGGTGCTGCCCCGGCCCAGCTCCATCCCTGCCGTGGGCAGGGCACCCAGGAGCCCCCGCGGGGGTTTCAAAGGCGACATCCTTCTGTGGAGCCATTCCTCGATGTCACCATGGCCTGGGATGCTACAGAGAGCTGCTAAATTCAGCCAAAAATTCAGGTCTGCCTCCTTATGTACATGCACTAAGGGCAACTGCTTATACAGCCATTTACTGGGGCATGGGATTTACTGGGACTCACTGGTATTTAACCTCTCTTGGTTTTAGCAGCCTGTCGGTGACCCCGGAGCCAAAGCAGCTCTCAGAGCACTCAGGAAGGAATGTGCCCGAGGGGCTGTGGCAGGGCTGGATCCCGCTGCTGTGGCACCAGCCCTGCCAGCACACAGCACCGAGAAATGTTTTCCTTTGCAGATTTATCCCCATGCAGAAAGGGAAGGGTAGAGAACATTTTCGTTGAATCACAGCCAAACAGACAAGTCAGCTCCTCCATCTGCTCCCCGGGAGGGTTTGGCTGTTGATTTGCCTCTGTGGGTCTCTCTGGACCTGTTCACTCTGGGTTCTACAGGACACCTGTGGCTCAGGTTTATTCTGATTTTTTGCTGTTCTCAGTTGTCTCAATCAAGTGACACTTTGCCCAGAGTCTGAAGGAGAGGAAACAACTCAGAAACAAAGGAAAATCGTGGTGAAAAGCTGTTGTGATGGTAGCAAGAGCCAGCTTGAAAACCCAGAGCTTTATTCTGAGTCAAGTCCCTTAAGTAATATCTGAATATTGGCATAATTTGTTTTTAAAAGCCTTTAACTTTATTTTTAGTGTGTCAATGTCAAGGTGAATGACAGATTTTCAATCTTCCCTTGGCTCCTCCTGCTCCGTGCCCAAAGCTCCCCTCCATCACCCTCTGAGGGGCCAGGAGCCCCTCCATGGGAGAGGAGGAGGAGGAAGAAGAGGACGAGGAGGAGGATACTGCACCCTCCGGGGCTGGGAGGTGATGGAGAGGGGGTGGTGGGATGAGGGTGACATGGGGTGATGGGATGGGGGTGGTCAGGGTGATGAGACTGGGGAGGGCAGGGGGAGGAAGCAATCCTCGCCCAGCTCTCTCCCTTCCCCAAAGGACTTTGTTTTAAAACAAGTAGTCTTTTAAAAATCTAGGGCAAGTCAGCCTTCTGCCAAAATTAGTCTTTGTGCAAGAGCATGAGAAGGAATTTTAATGGGTAGCTGGTATGTGGGGATGAGGGGAATGACTGCTTTTACTATCTAAATGCTGTTTAAATAAGGCTGTAACATCAAACAGCTTTGCCACGCTCGCAGCTCTGTTTTACAGGAAGCATCACTGCCACCGCTCACAAATACACAAGAATGTTAAACAACAACTTTTTATTTGTGCCAAACGTGTCCTGACACATTGCTGAGGAGGAGGAGAGCTGCAGTGCCAAGGGAGCACGGGCAGCACCCGGGACCTGCTTCCCTCTGGCCTGGCTGCTGTCCCTGCGTTGGAAACTGCTACAAACCCCTGCAAGGCCATTTTTCCTGCTGGATTCGCCCAATTGCAGCCGAGGGGAGCAGGGAGAGGTGAAACCCATCCTGCTGCACCCATCTGGGTCCTGGGGCCCTGTAGGGATGGGGACAGGGATGGGGACAGGGATGGGCCAGTAATACCAAACAGATAAATAATTTGCCCTCTACAATGCAAAGCTTAATTATCTTCAAGGAACTGCTCTGGTGTTTTTACCGAGGATATTAAAACTCAAAAGTCTGCTAAGAATTTAGCTTCTGTGGAGTCTTAAAAGTACTCTTTAATTCTGAAATTAACAATAACATGGTATTTGGTACAAAAACTGTGTTATAATCCCCAAGAGCTTCTCCCAGCTGGGTCCCAGAGAGAACAAGTGAGCAAGTCCTCATCTGTTGGTCCCAGGGCTGTGCCCCAAGCCTCTGCCCTGTGCATTTGGGGTGCTTGGCTGCGTGCAGGAGCATCCCTTCCCCTCCTCTGCCAGTCCCTTGGGTCTGTTTGGGTGATACCAAGGGTGGGTGTCCCCCTGCCTCTGCACAGCTCCTCCACACCTCTGTCTGGCCCCAGCACCTGACACTCGCCCCAGGGTGCTGAGCCGGCTGCTGGCTCCACGGCTGGGTCATTTCTCAGCCCTGGAGAAAAATCAGTTCCCTACAACAGGCCATTATTCACAGTGGGAGGAAATGCATTTGTGACCAAGCAGCCCGGCTTCCACAGGGAAATCTGTCAGTACCCGCCTGAATGCCAGCACAGCACGGGGCACAGCCCCACCACCACCAGGAACTGACCTGGCCTCGAGCACTTCAAGGGGAGGGGCAGCCACAGCCTCCTGGGAAGCCTGTGCCAGGGTTATACTGCTCCCATCATAAAAGTTAGGACCTGGCTTGGGTTAAGAATCAAACCAGAGGGAGGCTCTGGCCCTGCTGGGGAAGGTCCCTGGGAGCAGCAGAGTTCTTTGCGATGGATTTCAGTCCATCCCAGGTCATTGCCCCAGCTCGGGGAGGAGGGTGCAGGGCACATCCTGCTGCTGCTGCGTGGAAGAGCCATAAACTGAAGGGAGAAGTCATCTATGAATTATTAACATAAACAGCTCTGCTGATCCTTGGCTGTAGGGAAATGCCAGGAAGGGTAAATGGTGTTTCCAGCACTTTAAATGAGCAGATTTTCTGATGATCACTTAGGGACACGAGGATGCTCCCACGGGCGGGCAGCACTCACTCGGGACCCTGGGAATGGGTTTCCTGGTGGGAGTCTCTGCCTGGTTCTCGTTTGGGATATCCGGCTTGCACCGGGGCCGCAGGACACGGCGCTGGCGGCTGTGGCAGGCCGTGGCTCACGCAGAGGGGTAACACCACTCCCCAGGGAGCACTGTGCGGGGGATATAATCACACCCGGCGCCTCACTGTCCTGCTGCTGGTGGTACCCGCAGCCAGCTGCCGCGGAGCGGGGCGGCCGCCGGTGCCGGCGTTGGTGCCGCAGGCACAGCTCAGCCCCGGCGGCACCTGGGCCTCTCCTGCCTCCCCCCACCACCCCCGGCCCCGGGGCTGCCGGCTCGGGCTGGGCACCAGCTGCCCACATGGCTGCCTGTGATGGTTTGGGGTAAACCCCACGGAACGTGTCCCTTCCGCCAGCGGCCTCCGAGCGCTGCCCTGCTCCCAGCCCTGCCCAAGCTCAGCTCCATCCCGAGCGGCATTCCCGGCACCTTCCTCCCGCTCCCAGCGGAGCCAGGGCCTGGTGCTGCCAGCAGAAACCCGAGCTGCACAGTCTGAAAACCCCCATTTATTTAATTATTTTCCTGTTCCACCCACTGCCTCTTGCCACAGGCTGGTCTTTGCTTTCCAAATGCTGTAAATTAAAGTTTAGAAACAAACATCCCCCGGGTCCAGGTGCTGCCTCACCTCTGCCAGGGTCACAAACAACCCCTGCCCGCTTGGGCCAGGGTCAAAGGAAGCCATTGTGGTTGGACTTGATGATCTTGGAGGCCTTTTCCAACACAAATTATTCTGTGATTTTGTGGAACCAGAGATCAGTGCACAGTCAGCTCAGATATCAAATCTGGTGTTCACACATTGCCTGAGTCTGCTCACGTCAAACACAACCAGCCAGAGCAGGGCCCTGGACCCGCCTGACTCGGAGCACTTACAGGTTTATGTGCTGAAGGAAGACGAGGCCTTCAGGCCTCAGCAGGTTTTGCAAAGGAAAGGAATTTTTGGAAAGGCATAGAACAGCATGATTTGTTGAAGATGGAATTCATTTACTGGTAAGAAAATACAATTTTAATGGAATGATTTTAATGGGTAGCTGAACCATTTGCATGAAGGGCAAAGATAAATGAAGAGGAAGAAAATTAAGAGAAAGGTAAATAAATCTTAAAATAAATCAGGTGAAATCAGTGAAGTACCAATATGTGCCCGCAGCCATCCCACATGATGAGGAGGGAACAGAATGAAACTGCACAAAGTGTGAAGCTGGGGCAGCTGCAGGCAGCGAGACGAGACAAGGGCATGGAAATACAGCCCAACATAAAACCCAAAATACCTACACGGCAGGGGAGGCACGGCTAACAGAGGGGCTCCACGTTTTAATCGGATTTCACACGTTAAGCTGTTTGGGAAGGAACAGTCACTCAACATCCTGCAAGGAAACCAAGACACAGCAGCCATTCCCAGAGGGGAAAAGGCAGCTTCTGCAGGACAGATTTAGCTTTGATCTGTACAGGGAGAGGGACTGGGAGCAGGTTCATCTCTGGCTGAATACTGGGAATAGGAGAGGGCTTGGAGTGGGTGGGAATGGGGCAGCAAATCAGCCTGCTGCCTCTGGAACTCCACATTTGTGACCCTTGTGTGTGCCACCTGCGGACATCACGGAATCATGGAATGGTTTGGATTGGGTTGGGAGAGGCCTTAAAGCTCATCCAGTCCCACCCCTGCCATGGGCAGGGACACCTTCCACTGTCCCAGGCTGCTCCAAGCCCCATGCAGCCTGGCCTGGGACACTGCCAGGGATCCAGGGGCAGCCACAGCTGCTCTGGGCACCCTGTGCCAGGGCCTCCCCACCCTCACAGGGAACAATTTTCTTCTAATACCTAATCTCCATTTACCCTCAGCCTAGAGCCATTCCCCCTTGTTCTGTCACATACCTACATGCCTCCTTTGTCTTTGAAGGCTAAGCATCACTCATTTATTCACTTACTTTGATTCTCATTTGGTCTGCCGAGTTCCTCTCAAGGTTTTAAATTTTATATATTTTGCAAGCCTTTTATTATCTATTTTTAAAGACATATCACTGCCGGAAGAATCTCCTGGAAACATGAATTAACAACACAAAAGGCAGAAGGAGTGTTTCATAATGTTACTGGGGCGGCTCCAACACGAGTTGCTCGGTGCGGTGGTGCAGCGCCAGCAACGCTGGGGCCGCACTTCTGCTGCCACTAAAAATAGTTGCAGCTTCAAACCCAAATATACTTTTGCTAATTAAAATTATAGACAAATAAGAAGATTTTTTGCTCTTTAATTAAAGCAGCTACATAACCTGCGTGTAAATAAAAGGTAGCACTGTCCCTGCAGATGTCGTAGTCAGATTTCACTGGTGGTTACAAAAAATTGAATTTAACAATACTAAAATCACAGCACACCAGAAAAATAAGCATTTTCACATATACCCTTGAAACACACAGTAACTCACAGCCACATGCCAAGTCATAAGTCCTGTGTCTTCAAAGCATTTGAAATCGCTGTGCCCATGCAGTCGGGCTCCAGACACTCCCAGGAGGGCCTGGAGCCCCATGTCCTTCCTCACCCAAAAAGGGGAGGACACCAAGCTCGGGAAAGCTTCCCGTGACCCCTCCTGGTGGTCCCCGGGCCCAGCGCCTGGGTCTGGCTGCGGGGCCTCCCTGCGGAGCTGACCCTTCGGCGTGGCCCTGGCGGTGCAGAGGCAGCAGATGCTCCGCAGCACTCACACGAGGGCTGGCAGCCACCAGAACAGCCCTGCAGCTTCCCCAGCCCCGTGCACACAGGGCAGAGCTGGGCACCGGGCTCGCCAGCACACCCAGCACACCCTCCTGCCCGGAGCAGGGCCAGCTGCTGCTCGTTCCCCACCCTGCTCATGAGTTCATTCATCTGGTGTTATATGAAGTGGATTAAACAAAAAAGTCCACGGTGCTGTGTTATGCAAATGTACAAAGTGACAGCTGTTCACGTGGGGGTTTCATACTGACTTCACGTTGTGTTAAAGATATGGAAGAGTTACTGGGCATAAATGGGAAAAAACATTAACCCATGAGCTGCAGGAAGGAAATACAGCTCACGAATGAGAATTGGTGTCGGCGTGGATCTGGCAAATGTTAAGCTCTAAATAACTGTTTACTTCAAACCTTGTGGTGTCTTAAGCGAATGATTTGTAGTTAGAAGATTCCCAAACATACCCAGAGGGAAAATAGGGCATGACCACAAAGTCAGAACAGGTTTAATCTCATTTGCTAGTCAAAGACTGCACAGCATGAAGGAAGGTGGAACTTTTAGGTGGTCACTGTAGTGAGATAATGAGCTGAACCTTGTCCCTAGTAATCACAACCCACTGTTGTCACATTATTAATTACCAGCCCAAAGGCTGGAGCTGCAGTTGTATTCTCTTTGCATATTGGATGGATTAGAAACTCCAGATGAGTGGCTCAGGGAAAGGCCTCTTCAGCTACACCCACCTCTGAGGTTTATGGATAATCACAGGGATCACCTTGGACCCCTAGTGCTGGTGGACTGATTGCCTTCAACAAATACGGCACAGAAAGGATCAGTTTAATGACAGACTGTCAGAGTTCCCCAGGAGCTCATGGCTCCAGCCCTTGCTCTGCCCCGAGATCTGCTTTGGTGCCCAGTCCCCCCAGCTGACCAGCATTCTCTCAGGTGGGACGCCCAACACGTGGTTCTGGCACGTTCCGGGTAAAAAGGAGGTGTGGGAGCGGACAGGAATTTGGTGGGATTTTGCAACGGCTCCAACTACCCCGTGCCAAACACAGCAAGGCTTGGAAACCCAGCAGGAGCTCTACAGGAGGTCGCGAGGCCCAGCCCCACATCCCAGCGGGATTCGGCAGCGGCTGTGCCAGCTTGGACTCACGCAGGGCGTGGAGCGAGGTGTTACCTCTGCAGGGCACAGGAGCTGCGAGGTGGAAAATGAGCTGCGCGTAAAACGCGTTTAATGACCCGGCTCGGCGTGCGCCGGGAGCCTCCCGAGCTGCGAGCGCTGCTTCCTGCCGGGCTGCTCGGCAGCGACGGGCACCTCCGTGCAATAAAGCGGCCGGGCCGAGCGGGCCTCGGCGGTGCCCTGGACCGGGCGGCCGCCCGCACCGTTCCCTCCGGCCAGGCCGGTGCCCGGAGCGAGCCCCGGTGCGCGCACGGCCGCCCCGCAGGAGTGCGAGGCACGGGCCCCGGCCCCCCGGCGTGGCCCTCCCTGGCCTGGCCGGACACGGGTCTGTCCCTGGCCTGGCCGGACACAGGTCTGTCCCTGGCCTGGCNTGTCCGGACACGGGTCTGTCCCTGCCCTGTCCGGACACGGGTCTCTCCCTGGCCTGGCTGGACACGGGTCTGTCCCTGGCCTGTCCGGACACGGGTCTGTCCCTGCCCTGTCCGGACACGGGTCTCTCCCTGGCCTGGCCGGACACGGGTCTGTCCCTGGCCTGGCTGGACACAGGTCTGTCCCTGGCCTGGCCGGACACAGGTCTGTCCCTGGCCTGGCCGGACACGGGTCTGTCCCTGGCCTGGCCGGACACGGGTCTGTCCCTGGCCTGGCCGGACACAGGTCTGTCCCTGGCCTGGCCGGACACGGGTCTGTCCCTGGCCTGGCTGGACACGGGTCTCTCCCGCCGCCCTTGCGGGCCCCGTCCCCCTCGGACTCTGTGCACCCCAGCAGAGCCGGCCAGCTCTGCCACGCTGAAGAGCCACGGTGCAGAAAGACTGCAAGGAGCTACACAAAGCCCGACCTGGGCGTGTGGGTCTGCATTCTGCTGGGGCTGCTTGGGACCTTTTGTCAAACATGAATTAGTGGAACATTTTATTTCCTAACTGAAAGCAAGAGATTGACCACAAAACGTTTGGAAACGAACAGGATTTTCAACACAGAGAAGCAGATTCAAAGAATATCCTATTTTTATGCTCCCTCTCCGTGTAATTCATCTGCCATTCCAAACAAGACGTGCCTCAGCTGAATGAAGCCTCAAATAAGCACATAATAGGAGAAGTCATTTATTGTGAATCAGGCTCTTTCTGTGGTATATAAATAGTCTGTGCTGTTCCACAGGCTTTTCAGTCAGGATTAATTAGCAATTGACCCTTGCTTGAGATAATTCTTCACTACCTCTACATTTTTCATAGGGCTGAATTAGCTCTCCACATTGCTTTAAGAGGCTTCCTAAGCTGGAGCTTCGTTTACCTCTAGGCTATAAATCAGTAGTTTAATTTATCACTAGGTTACATATCAGCAGTGAATAGTCAGGGTGGAATTGAGTTTATTATAAAGGTGTTCTGTTAGAAGACACATTATTACAGTGATTGAAACATGCTCTTCAATTTTCCATTAATGCCCAATTCTGAATATGACCACGGAGAACCACACTTTACAAACTTTACATTTAGCATTCTAATAAATAAGTTCAATAAATAGGGACTCTGCAGAGGAAGCCGTACATGTGAACAGAAGCTACTTAACAATGTTGTCAAAAAATAACTAGAGCTACTCTCATTTGTAACCAATCACTGGAAATTGGTAAGTAAAATATAAATATTTTACTCTTACGATGCAGACCAGAAGAACAAAGATCTGTTAAAAATCACCCTTAGGATTACATTGAACTTAATTTTGTACACTAAATTCATAATTCAGAGCATGCTTTTATACCGCTTTTAGCACAAAATATTTTCAAATACATTTATTAAAAATATGAGAAACGAGTGAGACTGCCCGTGTAGAATTCCATCTGTGCCTGATCACTAGCTCTTGTGTTACACAATGTTGCAGTTTGGCTAATTTTGGATGAACTATTCCACATTTGGAGAAGATCGATAGTAAAGGGCCAGATTTAGTCTGTAGTATATTGCAACATCTTATTAATACGGTAATGTATTTGTCAAAGTACAAAAAATTAATTCCCCCCAATTACTGTTATATATTATATATATATATATATAAAATCCACTTATATTATCCATTTTAATAGTTACTTTTCTTGGGACACGACTCTTGTGTTCTCTGTGCAGACTGCAGGAACAGAACCGTTCTGGTACCAAACGCAGGTACGCGGAGCACGTGTTTCCCGCCGGCCTGCCGGGCCCGGCCGTTCCCGTACGCNCCGGCAGCGCCCGGGGACACCTCGGCTGCCGAGGGGCCCGGGCACCGGGGAGCCCTTGGCCGCGAAGGGGGGCCGGGTTTGTCATGAACAACCATCGCAATCCGAAAGCACAACCATGCACACACCAGTAAAGCCTACCTTGAGTAAAACACCGGCACTGAAAGAGGACTGAACCATAAATGCCACCAAACTATCAAGTAATTATCAGCACTAGAAGTTGATGAAAAAATAATAAAACTGAAAATGATAACTGCATCATGACTTTGATTTAAATCTTTGTGTACAACAGCGAGTGAGCAGAAAGCTTGGTCTGTGACTGCGCCTCAGAAGACAAGATACTGCTCTTATTTTTATTTCCTATTTTTAAAGACAGGCTGACTGAGAACATTTTCAAACGTGGGAGACTAAGTCATTAAACCAGAAGCACTTGGATTGCTCTCCTCCTTTAGGGGATTTACTTCATTTTACTTAGATATCTGACACAAGTCAGAAATAAATGAAACTACTGAAGGAAAGCTGAATTTTGACACATTATTTTCCATTAAAATTCTTCCACTGACTTTGTTAAGCTTTTTCTAAGATCAGAAAATGAGGCTTTACCTAAAAAAAAATTTGAGACTGGTAGATTTTCCTCACACACTTGTAAGCCCTACAGTCTCCTACTGCCTCAAAGCGGAGGATTTTTCCGAACTGTTCCCAAATCTTCTGCATTTGTTCACAAACTGGTATCTCCGTTCTGTTTATACTCTGATAAAATATTGAGAGTCATTTCCTCGCTTTTGGACTGCACGTTGTGTTCGCTCCTTCTGGATGATTTCCTGGTTGCCCTGGAAAGCCGCCTTCGGAAGGTGTCACCTGCCAGGAAGTAAAGGATGGGGTCGACGCAGCTGTTGAGGCTGGCCAGGCCCCTCGTCACTTGGTAAGTGGCATAAACCTTATCGTTGAAGGCACACATATCTGGGGTTTGAAAATCCACCCTGGCCCTTAGATTTAAGGTCTTCATCACGTGGAAGGGAAGGTAAGACACTGCAAAGACTGTCAACACAATAATGACCAGGTAAATTGATTTTCTCCTGAGAGGAGAATTGTCCAAATCTTTGTAAATCAAAGCTTTCACGATGAGCCCATAGCAACCAAGAATCACTATGAAGGGGATGCAGAACATCAGCACTGTGGTGCACATGCTGTAAATGAAGTAACTTCTCAGGTAATCATCAGCTGTTGTGTCGTAGCACGTTATGGTTTTATTTTTCCTTATCCCCGTTCCCGAGTAGAAGAGTATTGGAGAAATCACGGCCACCACAAGGACCCAGACCAGGCTGCTGATGTACACCGCGTTCTTCTTCTTCAGCCTCCCCAGCGACTTCAAGGGGTGCACCACTCCCGTGTACCTGTGCACGCTTATGCAGGTTAGAAACAGAATACTGCCGTACAGGTTCACGTGGAAGATGAACCTCTGCAGCTTGCACATGATATCTCCGAAGATCCAGTCTGTTTTGTTGAAGTAGTAAAAGATGAGGGCAGGCAAAGTCAAGACATACAAGAAATCGGCTAGTGCCAAGTTGAACATGTAAACTGAGATGCCGCTCCAAGGCTTCATGTGGAAGACGAACATCCAGATAGCCACACTGTTGCCCAAAAACCCAGTGATGAAGACCAGAATGTAGACGGTGGGCAGGTAATAGAACTGGAAGCCGGTTTTGGTCAGGGAGCACTTGGTGGTGACGTTTCCCGCAGACCAGCCGCTGCTGGATAACAGGTTGGGTTCAGTTCCATTCAGAGCAGCAGAGAGAAGGACTTCGGTCATGATCCTTCCCCCAGAGTCACATAGGTCTGAGGCGAAGCAACGAAGTCTCTACAGGCACAGTAACGCATCTAAAAAAAAATAAGAGAGCAAAGGAAACCGAGCTGGAAGGTGAGCCCTGCCCTGCTTTTCCTCGGAGGTTTCCAGGCGGCGGTACCGGGCCCCGCTCCGCTCCCCGCCCTGCTCCCGGGGAGCCGCGCACGCCGCCGCCACCGCGGGCTGACCCGGCCGGAGCGGGGACGGGGACAGGGACAGGGACAGGGACAGGGACAGGGACAGGGCGGCGGCGGGGCCGAACGGGGGCAGGGAGCGGCCAATCCACCCGCGCCCCTCGGCGATCGCCG
>VXAZ01006521.1:960564-998373 GCA_013399875.1 Gymnorhina tibicen
GGGCCGCGCTGCGGGACGGGGCCCGGCACCGGCACTGCCCTGCGCCGGGGCACCCGCCTCGCGGAGCTTCGGGGACACCGGCGCCGCGGAGGAGGCGGCGGTGGAGCCCACGCGGTGCGGCGGGCGTGGAGCCCGGGCACGGCCACCGGTGTGTGACGGTGTCACCGCATAGCCCGGGCAGGCGGGACAGCGAGCGCCGGCCGGAGGCAGGGTCCGTTTAGCCCTCGCAGAGGTGGGGCAGGGTCACTTCAGCTCCCGCAGCGATGGGATAGGGTCCCCTCAGCCCTCATAGTGATGGGCCAAGGTCACTTCAGCTCCCGTAGCAATGGGGCAGGGTCCCCTCAGCCCTCATAGTGATGGGCCAAGGTCACTTCAGCTCCCGCAGCAATGGGACAGGGTCCCCTCAGCCCTCAGAGTGATGGGCCAGGGTGGTGCTGCACCACAGCTAAGACCTCTCTGTCCCACGTCTTTGCCAGTGGGTGAGTGCCAAGGGTGTTGCTCTCGAGCTGCTGCCAGAGGTGGAACAGCCCTTCCCTGATTCTGCTTTCACTCAACCCTTTGAAATCTGCTCTGCAACCCAGTTTAAGTGACACGAACATGTTAATTGCTGTAAATGGAACAGCTGAGCAGAAATATGCTCTACTGACCTCTAATTAAGCGCTATACATTTGGCACTTGAGTCAGAATATGGTTATTATTTATTGTCTTGGCAAAACACAATCTGCTGGTTTCAGCCATTTCTTCCTCGTTCCCATTTTCACTAAGTGTGGTGGGTGAGACATGAGCCAGTCAGAGCTGCTCTCAGCTCAAAGCTGTGTTCTAGACAGAGTGTTATTAGTCCTTCATGAATATGTATTCATTTCTCAAACTTTTGAGTCTGTTTAAATTATAAAACTTCTTTGCTGGGAAAGCTTAATTAGGAAATCAGCTGCATATTGTACCCCTGTGGGAATATGCAAGTGGCTGCAGATGGAGTCGCCGGCCTGACATCACTTTTGGGGCATCTTAAGCTACAACGTCAAAGCAACAGCTTCAGTTTTGTAAATATAATACCTTTTCTTCTTGTATGTTAGGGTTTTTTTCCCTTCTGTATTCATCCACTAACAACTGCTTATTCACTGCTTTAAGATTCTTTTACATTGTAATACAAAATGAATGTGAAGAGAAAGGAAAGTGAAAAAGGAGATAAGAAGAGCAACACCTGTAAAATCCATGTTGTACAGCAAGCCCGGTTTGCAGAGCTGTTCTGTGGTGCCCTCTAGGATTTGAGAGCACTGAAAAAACAAATCCCGAGTCTTCATATTCCCAGGAAAGCAAACACCCAACCCACGAGCCAGACACATGGCAAATGCAGTACAGTGATATCAAGCCTACCATGCCAGCTTAGGGAAAAGCCATCTTGCTCCTCTGAGAATCAGCTGCATGACCCAAAGCAGAATTTATTTTAATGAATGACTTGGATTATTGTGTAAAAAAGTAATAAAATATGCAGAGGGATGCTATTAGCAGGGGAGAAACCTTTTCATTTCTCTCTCCCTTTGTAAGTGCCATTTCACCAGTGACTTCTCAGTGCTTCTCGTGGCAGCTTCCTTGAGTTTCCTGTCTTGAGCAAATTTTGAGTCATGCCAAAGCCGTGCCGATAAGCATCGGTAAATATGCACTGTGAACTCCAGCCTGTTTCCCTCGGTTACCTAAGCAGCGCTGTAAATCCAAGCTGGAAAGACAAAAGGTTGGAGCAGCAATTCCGGGAGCACATAGCTGCCGGGGAAGGAGGCATTCCTGGGTTTGTGCTGGTGCCGGAGGCAGGCTGAGGTGCAGGCGAGGCCAGGCACGGGGAGCGGGCCGTGGGGAGCTGCCGCGCTGGCAGCTGCGGAGCGAGGCGGGAGCAGGAGCCGGAGGAGGATGTTCTGCCGGGAGGATGTTCTGCGTGTGCTGGGCTTGCCCAGGCACCTGCGGTTCACACCGACCTCAGGGGTAACGCTGACACGACAGAGACACCCCTGGGGAATCCGTGGCTGCATGGAGAGGTGACACCCGGACTGGCAGGACATTCCTGAGGTACCAGTGTGCATGCTGAAGGATGAATACAGAAGTGCAAATACCTGAAGGCAGGAGTGCTCTGTGCAGGATCCATCCTTCCCATCCCTCAGCTGCAGTACTCTTGATCTGTTACTAAAGACTCCAAGTTCAGATTTATTATCTGGTCTGAGAGACTACAATTTATTTAGCCTTCTGTGTCAGGGCAGGATTTTCCTGACTCATGCCTGTAACCTTTTTCTGAGTGCCATCTCAGTTTTCAGTGGCTCTTTGGAAGGGTGGGCCGCTGAAGCGGACGCTGGTTGTGACGTGTGGCTGACATTGATTACAGGCACCAAGCTGCCTCCCTGCCCTGGCAGTTTCCCATGGTAAATCTCTGGACCCGTGCAGCCTGTGCTGTCCAGGCAGCTCATCCCTGCTGCCTCAAGGGCAGCCTGCACCTCAGCATGGCCCTTCAGAGCCTGCCGGCACCGGGAATAGAGATCTCACATCCTGGGTACAAGAGTTTGCACATTCAGACTGCAGTGCTTCAGCTGCAAAAGGTCCAAACACATGAGTGGAGAACGAGGCAGATTTTTTCACAGCCACACTGTTCCATGTCTTCTTCCACAGCCAGCAAACGAGTGCTTTCCTGCTTGCCACGCCGAGCTGTTCTTATTTTGGAGCACAACATGGAGCATGTTGCATTAGCACCTTTCCCTCCATCACTCCAGCATATGCCTGGAGCTGACTTGGTTTCTGTCTGGTAGAGCTGGAGCTGAATTCCTTCCAGCTCTGCCTCTTAATGCACTTTCTGCAAAATCTGGGATTTTATACCACTGATTTCCATTAAACTGAATGTGTTGTTCCGTTAACAGCTGATTTAACCCAAACGGGTGATATATCCCTAATGAGGAACCAAAGTGTGCTGGAGCACAAGTGGAAATTCCCAGTCAGTCCAATTAGTGCTGAGGTGTCGCGGTGTGGGGGAGTGTGAAGGGAACAGGCTGCCCGTGAATCCAGCTGTTTCTACCTGTTGGTGCTGGTTATCAGGAAGACTTAGACCCAGATGCCAGTGTTTCAAGGTGTGCTGGTACCAGGTGCAGGCTGAGAGCTGGTGGAAGGGACCCTTGTAAATGGTCATCGCAATGCCTGCTCACAGAGAGGGAAAATATATACATATATACACACACAGAGAGGATTTAAGGCATGCTGCATCTCGCTCGGGGGTGCTGCTGCAAAGGACAGGTGAGCACAGAGCCTGCCGAGCGAGCACAGAGCTCGGAGGGTGAGCAGAGCTTGGAGATTGAGCTGCTCTCAACTCCCCACCGCAGGACACCTTACCTGCTGCAAAAATGCCTATTTCACATTTTACCTCAACTGGCTTGTGACCTACCTATTGGCTTCTGGAGAGCTTCATTCGCCTTCACCTTAGGAAACTCTTTAGGTCAAACAACACTTTACCGCATTGTTTTCTTTCTTCGGTCCCTGAAGCTTCTTTCATTCCTTTTTCATGTGTCACAGAAGGCAGCATCTCTTCCCAGCACTCCTTATACACCCTGCAGGCTTTCCACAGGGAGCCCAAAATACAATTTATTTTATTTTAAAATACTTCTTCCTGCAGTGTATAAAATACTTTACAATATTCCCTTTTCCCCTTGTGAAGGGCAGGTTTCTGGGGGGCAGTTCTGCACCAGCCCCAGGGACCCTATGGCCCAGGGCACCGCAGGAGCTGCTCTGGTGCAGAAAGGGGTTCGTGCCCCCTGGGCACCCGTGCGGAGGGGAGAGGGCGGCGGGAGCGCAGGGACGGCCCCGGCCCTGCCGCGGATCTCCCACCGCTGCCGCCTCGGCCGCGGCTGTTTGCCTTTCCCGGAAAGCCAGCCGGGGAAACGGCAGCTCCAGGGCTGATAAGGATAATGAGACGTGTCTGTGGCAGATAGGACACGCAGGGCTGGAGGGAGCAGGTCCGAGCCGAGCTCCCGGCGGGACGGCGCCCAAAAGAACGGGGAAATGAGCTCCTCTGCTCTGCACAGTGCCCCGGCAGGAGAGGGCGGGTCGGGCTCGGGCTCTGCTCCCTGGGAACAAGGGGCAGGACAAGAGGAAAACAAACCCAGGTTGTGCCAAGGGACCCTGAGGTTGAATAGTGGGAAAATTTCTTCACCAGAAGGGTGTCCAGCCCTGGCACAGCTGCCCAGGGCAATGGCGGTGTCCCCATCCTGGAGGGATTTAAAAGCCCTGTGGATGTGGCACTTGAGGATCTGAGTAAGTGGTGGCCTTGGCAGTGTGGGGGGACTCGATGGTCTTGGAGAGCTTTGCCAGCCTAAAGGGTTCTGTGATTCTATGACTCTAAGCTCTGATGGTGTTTCTGTCCCATGCTTGCTGTCCTTGCAGAGTGGAAGCTGCTGTCCCTAGGGACTGTCACCCCACAATTCAGGGGCTGACAGAATCATGCTGTGCTCCAGCCCTCCAGGAGACTCCCCAGTGCCTGCAGTGGCCTGGACAGTAGCTCCCTTCCCTCCAGCACAAGAGGAGCTGACTCCTCTCTGCATTTTTAAGTCTGAGCTGACATTTTGCTGTCTTGAAAACAAAAGCTGTTCCTGGGCTAATTAACTGGATCTCACACGGCATCGTGTGTGCCCCAGGGAGCCAGAGAGTCCCAACAGGATGTGAGCTTTGGGAGGCAGAGTGGCACAGCAGTGCGCTGGGAAAAGGGGATAATTCTGTAATCAGTAGTGGGAGATGTGGTGAGTGCCCAGCGTGGGAGGTGGGAGCGGCGCGTCCGGCAGGCCCGGGTGAGTGTCCGATGGTGGGTGAATACTGCACGTCTTTGCTTCTCCCTTTTTGCCTTATTAATATTATAAACCAACAAGGATAATGAAGCTGTTCGGGAGTCCCTTCTGTATTCCAGAATATGCAAATGGTTTGTGATAGCAATACAGCACAGCAATAATTGGAGTTAATGGAGGTGACTTATTAATCCTAGTAGAGCAACTACACTTCCAGAGTCTAAAGATAACACAGGATCCTGGAAAACTTGTTCTAATTACAGCAGGGAGCAATCTTGCCTTCTTCCTATATTGCCATTTTAAACTGAAATTACTATTCTCAGTAGCAGAGCTCTTTTGTTCAGCTCCCAGCCAAGAAGGACAGTTCTGCTGAGGCGGTTTGATAGTGCATTAGTGCTCCCATTATACAATTTCCTCAAATGGCCAAGAAGACAAACAGGTCAGAAACACTGAAGGTCACATGCCAGGGGAGACAAATCAAATATTTCAATTAAGAATTTGCTACCTAATGCATAGGGGGAATGAACATGGCACTGCCTCTGAGGCGCTGTGACCAAAGCTATGACCCAGCCGACTGGCAGGGCACTGCTGAGGCATCAGTGGGGCCCTGCAGGTGCCTCCTTCCAGCCCTGCAAGGCTCCTCGTATAGGCACAAATGAGGGCAGTGGCCAAACCGGGGACAGAAGAAGCAAGTACAGCTCGGAAAACACGTGTCGTTGCATCACCGTCAGATCATAGCCAACATCATCTGCTTATGTTTAGCAAATATTAGCAAATACGGTAATATTGGATTTCCAATTAAATTTCCCTTTTGGTATTTCTTTATCTGCTTGTTTAAATGTTGGCAAAATTGTTTCTTGATATTTTAATGTAGATTTGATCAGGTCATCTATCTGGTTAAAATAAGTCTTGTCCACCCTCAAAATCTAGAACAGCTAAAATCAGGCACTGTTTCAGGTGTCAAACTTGTAAAGAAGATGTTAAAAACTGATCTGAGAGACTTTTTTAAAGCTAAGACCATGAAATCAGAGGGCAGTAATGTAATAAGAGGTGAAAGCCCAGAATATTGCCTTTCCACGGCAGCTGCAACCACAAATCCGCAGTTGTGGAGGCGACTCTTCTGGAGCTGCTGTTTCCAAGCCCACAGCCTGGAGCCCTTTGGAGCTGCCGTCCTTCCGCTTTTCTTTATTCCCTGCCCACATTTCCCTTCCCGATCCGTTCCGCATGAGCTGATCCCAGCAGAGGAGGCACACCCTGCGCACCCACGCACGGCGCGGGGACACGGCCCCGTACAGCGGCGCCTCTCCCGCGCTGCCCGGCCTGCCCAGGGGCTCTGCCGGCCTCACTGCCCTCAGAAACCAACCCCTTTTTCCTTTGTGCTTGGCTTCGAGGGCCCAGCGCTCCAGTGGGGATCCATCAGTGGTTTGTCTAATGGATCCAAAGACCTGCTTTGGCGCTGGCTGTGCAACAAGAACAGGTAACGCGCAATTCATGCCCAGGTTTCATCCCTCGCTTCCGGGGATGAAACCCGGGTGGTCCTGGGTGGTGGTGCCCCCGTGCCCTTCCTGCCCATAGCACCAGTTCTGCCTGCCCATTCCTCACATCAGCTCGCCTTTTTGCAAACTGCCCTCCCTCACTCCCTCCCATTTCTGCCCCAAGGGTCTAATTAGGGGAAGGAAGGGCCTCAAAAATACCAGTCATGGAAATGGAAATCAAATTGTTCAGTTTAGTGCTGCCACATAATGAATCCTGGATTTTTAGCCTGATGCCAATTCTTGCTTTTACTTTATTTTTGGAATATCTGAAAATGTAGTAATGACAAAGAAGTGTCAGGAGTATAAACTAAGCATTAAAAGCCCCCTTTTCTGAGCTCTCTTCCAAAAGGTTTGAAGCTGATGGGGGTAGGAGCACCTTGAGCAACACCTCTGCACTGATATCTCCACAGCCAGATCTTTTTATCCCTTCCCCAGCTATTGTTCCCTCCCTCATTATCCTGCAGCTTTCTCTCTCCAGCTGCTCTGGCCTCCTTCCTCCCGGAGCTCTGTGTGGGGTGCGGTCACCCCTCATTACCGGGGTGCTCTCGGCTGGTTCCTACCCTGTCTCTCACGACCCGCATGCTCTCGGCTGGTTTCGGTGCTGCCTCTGGGCGGAAGCCCGGCAGATGAATGTTTTCCTGTCTCACAGAGGGTGGGCACCCGTGTGCACCTCCACCCCTACCTCAGTGACACTTCTGCCTGCACACGACAGCCAAAAGCGAAACTCAGCAGCTCCCAGGGATGATGAGGAAGGAGGTGATGCCAAGGAACAAACACAGAGACACGTCAGTACCTGAAATAAAACCCCCTAAAGCTAATCCTGCAAGACAAAGAAATGCCGGCTGAGCCCTTACTGGAAGCAAACCCCCCGGCACTCCTCACCAAGGCCATTTCCAACACAAGGGGCAGCTTCTGAAGCCACAGCTTCAGTTGGAGCTGCAGCTGTGCAGTGCTGGGGGGGTGGCCCTGCTGCAGAGGCCCCTCTGTCCCCACGTTCCCTCCTCCCTATTGAAATTCCAAATACAAATAAACTCGTCTGGTTTGTATCCTGAGTCACGGCCCTCTGCCCCTGCTGTGGCAGTGGGACCCCCACACCCCCTGTGGCAGCAGGACCCTGGCACCCCACACCCAGGTGAGGCCAGTGCCTGCTGCAGGCACATCTTCCCCTCCTGCCCTTCAGCTCCTGCTTGCCCTGTGCTAATGCTTTCCATCCCTTAATGAATGATTTGTTTATCCAGCTCTTTAGGGATTAACCTTTGTCTTTTCAATTTGGAGCTTCAGGAGCTTATTCCATAAGCCCAATCTAAAAATGTACTGGAAAAAAAATCACTGGCATAGATAATCCTTTTTATAACCTCTAGAATTTGACTAAAAGAAGCCACTGTTAAGGAAAAATACATCTGTTAATGTTCAAACATGAGTGAGTCTGGTTGTTGTTGTACAAACCTTTTAAAGCTATTAATTATTGATTTTAATGTCTCGTATTTAGTGGGGGGGCAAGATCAGCACTGACTTAGAACCACAGCAAACTGGGGGATGGGAAGGCAAAACCTCCTCTGTGAGTCTCTCTTTGCTGCTTTGATTTCTAAATGAAGTTAAACCAATCATAAATGGGGCAGGTAAAAGAACTGCACTCCCAGAACTGCAGGGACAATAAGGATCAACACCAAACCATTCTGTGTCATGGGGGTTTCCTTGAGAGAAGCTCATCCTTCATGCCCAGAATCAGCACCCTGGCACAGAGCTCACTGGGTTTCCCTAGGCAGACTGATTCCCCCGTGCCTGACACTTCCATTGCAAACTATAGATTGAGATGTTGTACCCTGTTCTGGTGAGAAGCCCGATGGACAGCCTGGACAGGAATTAAGTTCTAATTTAGCCCCAAAAACGGGCACAGGCAGGAGGAGCAGGAAGTGACACCTCTGCAGCAGCAACCCCACCTGCAGTGCTGCATCCAGCCCTGGGGTGCTGGAGCTGCTGGAGCCAGTCCTGAGGAGACCATGAAGATGTTCCAGAGGCTGGAGCCCCTCTGCTCTGGAGCCAGGCTGGGAGAGCTGGGATTGTTCACCTGAAGAAGGCTCCAGGAGAGCTCAGAGCCCCTTCCAGGGCCTAAAGGGGCTCCAGGAGAGCTGGAGAGGGACTGGGGACAAGGGATGGAGGCACAGGACCCAGGGAATGGCTTCCCACTGCCAGAGGGCAGGGCTGGATGGGATCTTGGGAAGGAATTGTTCCCTGGGAGGGGGGGCAGGCCCTGGCACAGGGTGCCCAGAGCAGCTGTGGCTGCCCCTGGATCCCTGGCAGTGCCCAAGGCCCGGCTGGACACTGGGGCTTGGAGCAGCCTGGGACAGTGGAAGGTGACCCTGCCATGGCAGGGGTGGCACTGGATGAGGTTTAAGGTCTCTCCCAGCCAGTCTGGGATTCTGTGATCTCCAGGGTCAGGGCATGCCGACTGTCCCAGAGGTGCTGCAGCTGCCCTGTCCCAGCCCCATCTCTGGGGCTTGTCTGGGTGCCAGCAGTGGCACCAAGAGGGGAGGGCAGAGCCACCAACCTGCTTGTTTTCAGCCCCGTCTGGTTTGGTCAGCCAGTGGAACACGATGTGAGTGATGAGCGAGCGCTGAGGAGGGGAGCAGGGCTCTTGTCTCCCGCCGTGTTTGTGCTGTGCCTGGCAGGAAGGCACGCTCCACGCTGTCTTAATGGAAATAAACACCTCCCTGGTACAGGTGCTAATGAGGCCTCATCTGTTTGGCTACGGAAGCTGCCTCAGGAGCCCTGCCAAATCCCCTTGGCCTGGCTGCAGCCAAGAAAGTAGCAACCACAGCTAGGGCTTAGTACTGCTGTAAAGTAACGAGGAGTGGGATCACCCCGCCCAGCTCACTGGCCAAATAATGAGATCAAATCTCTGAAGTCAAAATCTGGTGGTTCAGTGAACAGGACTAATTCTGTGTAAACTGACAGGTCTAATTATTGGAGCCATTTCCAGAAAAAATGGGGGTGCACGTGTCCTGCTCTCCGCTCCAGAGCCGTGGCTGTTCCAGGGTCCTCCTGCCCCAACAGCTTCAGACCCCTGTGCCCTGTGGCTGCCCTGGTACCTGGTGATGGTGCAGGTGAGGATCACACACTGACCCCCTTGGTGACAGGATGCCCCTGAGGACACGTCTGGTGGTGTCTGCTGCCCGAGGAGCATCCCGAGTACTGCGCAGGAGCCTCGTGCCCTCGGGGCCGGGCACAGAGCACCTTGCTGCCCAGGAACCCCCGTGCCAGCCCCGCTGCTCCCAGGCTGCTGGGCACCAGCGCTGGATGGACGGCAGCAGCTCTCCCGCCTGGCACACCAGCCTGGACGAAGCAAGCCGGCAGGGAGGGGAGGACAGCCTTGCCCGAGCCCCTCTCGCGCAGCCGGGACGCGCCTCGGGACTCTGCGCCGGTGCCAAAGCCGGCTGCGGGGAAGAGCCTTCGCAGCCGGGAGATGTGGCAGTCCTGGTGACGCTGCTGTCCTGGGTCACGCTGGGGCAGGGACAGCTGCCACCTCCCTGGCAGCCACAGGACCTGGCGTGCATGGGCTCCGGCCTTGCCTTCCCACTGCCCACACGAGGAGGGGTCAGGGGCGGGCAGGGGTCCGGCCGAACCCCGTGTCCGGAGCAGCAGGGCTGCGAGTCTGGCTCCTCCATGGCCCGGCATGGCCACAGGGCTTTCCCAGCTGGGGGGTGGGAGCTGCGTGGTCTTCAAGGTCCCTTCCGGCCCAAAGCAGTGATTCTGAGATCGCAGGGCTCGTGCTGCCCTCCGGGCCGCTGCCCTCGGCCCGGGCACAGGGGCAGGGGGACAAGGCTGGCGCTGCTCCCTCACCCCGCCGACGCACCAGCCCCGGCAGCAGGCCCCCGGCCGAGGGAATTCCTGCGTGGCAGCGGTACCCAGTGACCCTGATTTCTAAAACAGCAGCTGCTCTTTCATGAGAAAATAGCGTGTCTGGCAAACACTGATGAGAGGATAAGGGGGCAAGAAGAAAGGTCAGATACGGAGCCTTCCGTCACGTTGGAGGTTGTGTAGAAAGCATAAAACCTGTTTCCTACAGCTCCCTGACAAGCAGCTTCCCCATGCCTGCCCTGCATGCCGGGTCCCAATGCCACATGTTTAAACTTCATCCCTTTTCTGTGCTTTTCTCTAGTGGGTAAAACCTGATTTTTTAAAATTATTTTTTAGTACTGATTAATATTAAAGCACATCTTCTTAGGGGCTCTTTAAAAAAAATGCAGAGCCTTTGGCGGGGGTGGGGGGAACACGAACATGCACCAAACCACATAATTTAATTTATATTTTCCTGTTTAAATTAATGCAGAGTTTTAAAAAGCTGTTTAAAACCAGGGCGAAGGATTCTCTGGTGGCATTAACTGGGCCACTTAGAGCAAATGAGCTTTAGCAGAGAAATACACAAATAAACGTGCTGTTCTAGCAGTGATCACGGAGCAGGCAGCGAATCCTCTCTCCGTGAAAGCACAGAGGAATGACAGGCTCGTGGTTATTGACTTTGGGTTTTGAAATGAAATTACAGCAATTATTTTGCTCTTCCGAACAAGAAACGCAGAATTAATAGAATTCGCAGGAGATGAATATTCAATTATCCCGGGTTAGGGGGTTTTGTGGTGTTGTCAGCTGGTGCTAAAGCAATAAAACAAACATTCCCTGGGAGAGCTGACTCCCGGGGGTGGCTGCCCAGGGCCAGGCTGGCCAGTGCTCCGTGCTCCCAGCGCTCCTGTCCCTCCAGCACCAGCCGGGGCACCTTCCCCACCTCCCGGAGCCAGCGGCAGAGGAAGCTTTGCAGAGGGTAAATTTAGTTGGTGGGACCCGGGGCGTGGATTCGCCTGCTCGGTGTGGGCTCGAGCTCCAGACGCAGGAAATTCTGTGCCCCCTCCCCGGAGCAGGGCCCTGCCCGGCGCGGTGCCAGCGAAGGAGCTCCAGCCCGGGCTGCCCCACACGGTCCCCCCACGGGGACACACCCGCCCCGCCGGTGGTGTGGAGACCGCACTGCAAACCCACCCGACCCGGGAACACACGGCCGTGTTCCACACACCGCGGCTTCAGAAATCGTGGTTGAAATAAGCCAAGAACAAGCAATTAAGAGCTACCCTCCAGGCAGCCCTGCCACGGTGGCCGTGCCATGCCCACCCTGCCCCAGCCCCGCAGCTCCTCCTTTTAAGGAGCTTTAAGGGCAAGACTTATTTTTCCAGCTCACAACTCTACATTAGGAAAGACACAGGTGAAGATTTTTGAAAGTATTTTCTGCTGATAATGAAAAGGTTGGTTTAGGTTTGCTCTTGAAAGCGACAAACTGCCACATGGCAGAAAGAAATGGGAATAAATGATCTTTGAAAGGGTAAAATGCATCAAAATTGGCTTATTCTAGTGCTTGCAAGGTCCTTGAGCAGCCTGTCTGTCACTGCCTTGTCCCCAGGACCACTGATCCTCAGCACTCTGCGTGTGCCCCGGCGCTGCACGGAGCAAGGACAGAGCCGGGCAAAGAAGGGAAGGTGTGCAGCTCCCGAACCTGGCCTGCACCAGGGCCAGGCAGCACCTGCCCTAAGGGATCAGCCCTAAGGGAGGCTGTGCGACAGTCTCACCGTAGCTGTGACACGGGGCAGATGCCCTGGGACCCTCCCATCAGCCCAGGGTGTCCTCCCCCTCCTCAGCCCACCCCAGCTCCCGGGTGCACATCCTGACACCCTCCCGCACCAGCAAAGCGTTTTGGCAGAGGCGATTAAATCCCTTTCATAGGGAAACAGGAGAAAATAAATAAATAAATAAATAAATAAATAAATAAATAAATAAATATTTCATATATATATATATATATTTCATATATATATATATTTCTTACATATATATTCTCTAAGGTTCCCACAGCCTTGCAGAGGAGGGATCAGAACAGCACAAGCAAATGTGTTTACAGCGTCACGCTTAAATTTGAAACGTGTTTCTAACCTGACATCTGTGTATTTTCAGCCCTTTCCAAAGCTCTTGTTTTGCTTTCTATGGCTTCTGCTTCATTATTCTAATTTAATAAAGCTGCAGTGAAGGCAGAGTGCCGACTCTTTGTGGCTAATGAAAGACATTGATTTGTTTGTACTTCTTGTTATAGATTTTTCCTAATTACAGGCATTTTTCAGAGGCAGTTGAAAAAATAAACTAGCAGCTGGTTTGAATGTGCAACCTATTATTGTATTTCCTAGAGCTGCAGAAAAAGTATTAACGTTCACAGAGGGATGGTTTTCAATGAAGGAGGGCAGAAAAGGTATTTTCCAGGTGGGAGTCCACTCACTAGTCCACTCCCTTCAGTGCTACTGTCAAAAAAGGCTAAAAACTTGACTTTTTCTGCCACACCAGCTCCAAGCGTGACGCATGGGCTCTGCCAGGGAGCCTCCACAGAGCAGCCAGGGCAGGGAGGAAGAGGAGAAGCATCCCCAGGGGCCCGAGAGCAGCTGCTGGGAATGGGTGAAGAGGGGTGCCCAGGGGCTGGGTGAGTACGGATGGGATGAAAAACAGAGCAGGAGCCCCAGGTGCAAGATGCTCTTCAAAGCAGATGGAAGCAGCCAAGAAACAGGGGGAAGGAGCAGCACGCACAGAGCCTGTCCAGCGGCACGGGCCGTGGTGGCCGCGGGGCCCTGCTGCAGGGACAGGGGACACGCGGGCTCCTGTGGCTCCCACACAACGCCCTCCACACAAATCCCAGGGCCAGCTCCTGGGGGACCCCATCCACACCCTCCATAGAAAGATTTCCCTTTAAATGCTGATGGGAATATTTCCCGAGGCAAACGCAGACTTTTCTCTCCAAGCAATGCTGTTATTTACTTCACAATGTAGCATTGCAAGCCACAGGTAGCCCTTGCACTAAGGAGCTCTGGCAAGGGGCAGGACCTTGGCAAACCCGACACAGCCCTTCCCTCTGGCTGCCAGTGCAGCCCGGCCACTTCTTGTCACACAGCTCAGAGAAATCACGCACACATTGCAAAACTATTGCTAAACTCTGGAAACTCGTCCAAGTCCCTGTCCCTGCACGTTTGAATCATGCTCCCAACGAAGGCTGATTTTCCTGTGAAAACAAACCATTCCACGCTTCTCCAGCCCCTAGGCAGGAGGAGCTGTGGAGGTGGCTTTGTTTGTTTATTTGTTTGGTTTGGTTTTTTCTTGGAGAAACCATTTAAGACTTGAATCAAAACAAAGATCTATTTGGAGCCAGTTCTCTTTGCTAGGGCAAATTAGGAAAAAGCTGAATTTTAACCCAAACCATTCACATTTTGCCCTGGCAATGTGTTGCGGAAGGGCACAGCACGGGACTCCTGCCAGCACTTGGCAGCTCTGCCTCTTCCCTGCCCAAATTTCTTTCAGAGCAGCAGAACTGCAGCTCCAGGGTCAAGAAGGTGCTGCTGTAGGACTCCCTGCTGCCTCTGTCGCTGCAGCAAGGTGCCTCAGGAGCAAATAGAGCGAGGTGCAGAGAAAAGGCTGAGCTTTACCTGAAGGCAGGGGCCTGAGAGCCTTCCCCACGTGCACTGCAGGGTGGGTCACCCGCAGCCCCACAGCCCCTGCGGGACACAGCCCGGGGCTCCCTGGGGGCAGGGGGGTTTCACTGCCTTGGGAAACCTGCAGTCTCCAAGGAATGGGAGGATCAGGGGTCACTTTGCCAGCATCCGTGACAGAAGCAAGGCTGCTTCTGAAAAATGATCCTTTTGCTCCCACGTCATGAATTTCTTAGCATGATTCATTTAAAAGCAGAATTAATCCCAGTGGGGTTGGCCATGAAGGCTGTTGCAATCGAAAAGTGGAGGCGGGAATGCTGGTGGGAGGGCAGGACCTTCCAGAGGGGAGCCTGGCCATTTGCAGGGAGCAAATCCCTCGCCTGGCCCTGCTTCAGCCTCCTAGCGAGCAAACGAGGATGATCCAAATGAACCACCCTGGTAAAACACTTGGGAATCTAGAACTGAAAAGGACTGTAGAAGAGCTGAATCTACTGCAGCAGGAGTATAGAACTTTAAAACTCCCTTGTAATTGTTCATGACCTCAAAGCTCAGAGCTACACACACAGGTTGGGGTCCCGTGGTGGGGGACTCTCCAGCCGCGGGCAGAGGGCAATGCTCATCCATCCTCGGACAGGAACAGCAGAGGAGGAAGGATCCTCAGCAGTCCAGTTTGAAAATAAGGAAACAGAATTGGCTGCCTCAGGGTGTGCCTCAGGGATTTGCCTCAGCCAAATCCTCTGGGTTTTCTCCCCGGGTGTCCGTGCCCTTGCTGCTGGCGCTGGTGGGGATGAGGAGGGGTGAGTGGCGAGATGAGATGGCCGGACTCAGCTCTGCTGAAATATTTTGAGACTGAGAGACCCTCGCCTCTGCTCCCTCCCCACAGGAACATCCGGAGAGGCCACGGCTGGCACGGGGCAGGAAGCGGATCGGGCTCTATCTGGTGCCTCCTGCTCTGCCGCAGCCTGGCCGCAAGCGCTGCGCGGGTGTTTCCCCTCTGCAGCTGGAAGAGCACGGGGGGCAGGGGGGACCCCGGTCCCCCTGCAGCATCTGTTTTCTATTCAAGCCGGCACCAGAAAAAAACCTTGGGACCCTTCCCCCTCCCCCCGAAAATTCAGTGGGGTCTTCCAGAGGGAATCACAACAAATTCCCGGCAGGGCACTGCCGGGTGAGCAGCACAGAGCTCTCCCTGAGCCCAGCTGTAGTTAGACCCCAAACTCGGGACAGGAGCCGAAGGTACCTGGCAAATGGGCCAGACTCCAGGCACAAACACAACAGCCAAGCAGGAGCCAAGAGGCTCAACTCACCGCACAGCCCACCCGAGAAGCCCTTCTCTGTCCCCTCAGCACCTCCAGGATCCCGACCTCTTCTCCACTAAGTGTGCCAGTCCTGCCATCACACAGCTGATGCTGGAGGCTGCATCTCGTTGTGCACATGAGGCTGATCTGACAGAATCACGCCATTCTTGCTGCAGAGGAGCCGTCTCCCCCCTCACAGCCTGAATGGAGTCAGGGGTTGAGCCAAGCAAGTACAGCAGAACCAGAGCCTTTATGCTCTGTGCTCTTTCTGTGTTACCCCGGGTGGAGGAGTTCGGTGGCAGCCATTTGGGGTGGTGGTTTGTTTGGTTTGGGGTTTAAGCACTTTTACTACTTAAACAATACAGAGAAGATTGCACTCCTCATGGAGCTGGCAACCCTGCCTGCAGGTGCCCATCCCCTCAGTGAGGGCAGAAACGTGGCTTGAGCTGTGCAACCCACGGCTCCCACAGCCTGGAATCGTGCTCCTAAGCTAACTCCCTTCGTGCCCTCTCACTTTTCCTCTGGAAGCCGCTGTTGTGCCATGGGCCAGGCCCCCTGAGCCCCACGCAGGTGGGTGGGCTGAGAGGGGCCTGTGCTGACCCCCAGACCGGGGCAGGGGAGTGGGGACACGGGGATGAAGGCTGGGAATGGGGGCACTGGGGTGGGCCTTTCCACATCCCCAAGCACTGAAAAGCAGCTTCTCCTTTTCCTGCGTGCAGCCCAGCTTCTGCGGCGCTGCCCTCGCTGCCCCGTGCCTCTCCTGGATGTTGTGGAGCCTGACTGCTGCCTTCGGGGCTCCGAGCTGGAGCCGCCGCCTGCCCAGCACCGCTAACTCGGCACGGGCTGCCAGGGCTTCGGGTGCCACGGGTGAGAAAGGGCAGGAGCTGCTGCTGCGCTCTCCTCACGCGGCACGCCGGGATGCCTGGCACTGGGATGGAGTGAGGGCACGCCAGGCTCTGCTCCTGCCCTGCTCCAGAGAGGGGATGTGCTGGGATGGCTGTGGGCAGGGGGGTGCGGTGCCCTCAGGAGGGGGGAGCCTGGAGCACCCCCAGCCCTGGCGTGGGGCTGGGATCTCTCTGGGGCTCACAGGCTGGTCAAACAAGCTTTACTCCTGGAAATTCCCAAATGGCTTTCAGGGCCTGAGAAAAGTGATCCTTAATAGCTCCCCTTTCATCTGAACTTTAGGCCATTCCTGCCAAAGCCTTTGTTGACATATTGTAACTTTTTTGTTTATAAATTTCCTTCCCTCCACCACGGGCTGCTCTGCGGAAATAGCTGTTCCACACAAACAGCTTTGCTATCTCTCGGGCTGAGTTATCTTACTGCCCGCAGATACAGGCCTGCTCAGTAATTAGTAACTTTTTTAAATTTACTGGAATATTGCATGGATTCCTCTGGTGCACTGAAGGAATCCAACCCTGTGCCCTGCGCTTGGACAGGAGCTGGGAGACGAGTGCTGTATCCCAGATGTGGGGCAGAGCCAGCTCCCAGGAAACTCTCATTCCTGCTGGAAGGTCACACATTTTTTGAAAGGTTGCCACTTCCTGCAGCTCTGGGGAACGGTTTCCAGCCATGAAAAACCAGTGGATGTTTAAAAAAGACACCAAGCCTCAGAGCCACCCAGTGCTGGGGTTTTCCTGCAGCTCCCGTGGCAGCTCCGCAGGCCCTCCTACGTGTTGGAAATGCCAAACTCTGAGACAGCCACACCTGAAAGTGCTGTCGCCCACAAAAGAAATCCCGAGGGTGATTTGCTCTCCCCATGAGGGTCTTGGAGTGTCCCTGGGACAGAACGTGGGGCTCTGCCCTGCAAACCCAGGCAGCCCTGGCCGGGCTCCGCTGCCAACACCCGGCACAGCTCATGGGTGGCGTCAGAGCTGCCTCCGAAAACTGAACGCATCAGTATTCCTCTTCCCTGGGCAATTTTGACATGTTTTGAAGTGAGCTGCGAAGTTTTTACATTCATAGTTGCTATTCAGTATTTTGAGTTGAAATATTAATTTTTTTCACATTGAGTAGTGTTAAACCCAAAGTGCTGGAGCATGGCAGTGCTTCAAGCTGCTAACAACATTCTACTCTGAAATGTACCCATAAATAGGAAAAACTGGATGAATTATACTGTACAGCTCCATAAAACTGACATAAACCCATAAGCAATACTAACAGGGAAGAAAACCTCTCCTCAACAGAGCTTATCTGAGTCCTTTAAGTCTCATCCCCAAGTCTTTCCTTGTTTAACCCTGTTTTTAAATGACCTTTGAAAGCTACCTTTTTTTTTCTTTTTCCTTTTTTTAAGTAGTTCCAGTTCCGTGCAGTTTTGCAGAGTGAGTGACAGAATTTTTCCTCTCTCATTACATTTACTCCCCTGCTAGCAACAAATAATGGCAAACCTGGGATTCAGCCTGGGTAGGGAAAAACCAGTGGGGCACTCAGAGCCACTGCTACCGGGCTGGAGCTGTCCCACAGAGGGACTGTCCCCACCCTCGACTCAAAGCATCCCCTCAGCAGCCTGAGCACAGCAGCCTCCCCGCACGGCCGGTGAGGTGGTTCTGTTTCCTCCCCTGATAAAGCATCGCACATTTTTGCGTTATCGCAGCGATTTCTGCCCCAGCGCAATGCCAAGCACGCCTCAGGAATGCGGCTCGGGGAGCGCTGGGTGCCGGCCGTGCACCCCCTCGGACGGACAGACCCGCAAGAGCAGCCCCGGGCTGGTCTGGGCTCTCCTTGGGATGGTTGGCTGGTTTGGCGTTTTTTTTAAATGTTAACTTCCTCAGCTGCCTGCAGGCACAGCAAATCAAGCTGCTGTGCTCTTCCCCCCACAAATTCCAAGCTCCAAACAGGGTACGGCCCCGGCACACATCCTGCACCCACGCTGGCCCCTCCGGCTGCTGAACAGATCCACTCGCTCTCCCGGCCTCCGGAACCCAGCGTGAGCCTGACAACGAACGCTTAATTAAAGCAAATCCCCACGTGATTCACAATTTTTTTTTTTTAATTACAGTGCCTCAGAATTATATTTTTAATGAATTGTACCATGCTGTGGTGATCCCCATCCACTTCCAAAGCTCGGAGCACATAGCTGTTCGTTTTCTGATCTCCGTTTTTTTCACCCTGCACGAACACGCGAAGACAACAACCCGCCTGCAGAAACAACACCTCGCCGGGGGGATACCCACAGAAGGGCTCAGGCATTACGGGATCAGCACCACCCGTCCCTGCTGGGACCGGGGGCCCAGCACTGCGCGGGGAATCCTTGTGGGAGCGCCCCGCGGGGCCCCGGCCCCGTGCCAAGGCTGCTTCCAAATCCCCAGCGCTGCAGGGCTGGCGTGGAGGACGAGAGCCACAGTGACCCCACAGCCGGGGGCCGGCAGCTCACACCCACCCGTGAGCTCCGCCCGGAGCAGAGTGGGGGCTGTCGGCAGCTCCGAGCACAGCCCACCCCTCCCGCACCCCCTCTGCACCGGAGCCACCCCGATCCAACCCGGGGGCGAGTCCGGGAGGAAAGGAGGCACGAGAAGCCCCAGCTGTTGCAAAGACGCAGGACAAAGCACAAGCTCCGCTACGGTTCTAATGCTCCTCTCCTCTCCTTTCTGGAGGTGGAACATGGCCCCGCGTTAGCCCCCGTGCGGGCGCCCCGACACACGCGCACCCCGGAGCGCCCTGGGCAGCGGGGCGGGAGCGCCGGCACACGCCGTTCCCAGGAATGGCACGCAGGATGCGGGGGGAAGGCACCGCGCACGGAGGCTGGAGCCGCTCGGCGCCTGGCGAGAAGACAGCTGGGCCTCCTCCGGACCAGCAGAAGCAGGGATGACTCAGCTCCCGGCGGCGCGGCAGGAGCCGCGCGTGGGGCTCCACGTGTCCCCGCAGCCCGCGGGCTCGGCCCCACCTCGGTCCCCAGGCGAGGATCTCCGGCCCCGCGGCTCCGGCAGCATCCCAAGGAGCTGGTGCCCGCAGCGCCGGGATGTGCTCTGCAGGCAGCAGCTCTGCCAAAGGCATTCCCAGCTTGGCACGGGACCTGTTGCCCAGGCAAGAAGAGACACGAAGCTGCTGACACGTTTCTTCCTGTTCCCATTGAAAACTGCGTTGGAGCAAGGCTGCGAGAAATCATGTGCTGGGTTTAACAGATTTCTCCCCAGAATGAGGCTTCGGCTCCGAAGGGGAGGATGGGAGGGTTTAAAAAATTAATACAAAATTCTGTTTGCCCGGGAGTACTGTCACAGCACACTCGGACAGGCCGCCAGGTCCCTCAGCGACTCCTGGCCTGCAGCAGTCTGAGCTGGTGCCACTTGGAAAGCAGCAGTTTGGTTTGGGTAACCTTTGATATCCCCTGCATCGGGAAAGGATTACAAATCGAGTACAAGAAAATGTTGCCCATCTGTCATGAGTGGGAACCTTCAAACTGCAGCATCACAGACTATCGCCCAGGACTGTGGGGGGGAAAAAATGGAGAGAAGAAAAGAAAAAGGGGGAGTATGTCCCTTCCCTGCTGTTTGTCCGGCTGGCTGCGGGCTGGAGGGACACTGACCTGCAGGGCAGAGTGGGGCGTGGGCACTGCCCCCGGGAGCGGGGCTGGGAGGTACCAGGGAGGGGAGTGCAGCAAGGTGCTGCAGCAGGGAGAAATGCAAAATGCCAGGAAATATCCAGGGAAGAGGAAAGGCCCGCGTTCCAGCGGCGAATGTGGAATGACACGGGAGAGGCACGTGCAACACAGAGCAGGCTCCTGGCAGTTTCCAGCACTGGGTGCTGCCCGTGGGTCGTTGCCTTGCACCTGCATGTTAGGGCATCTCAGGGTGTGGGGCCGGCCCCGTCCTCTCCCATCCTGTCTGATCCCATCCCGTCCTGTCCCATCCCATCCCCCCAGGAGGGTGGCAGCGCTCGGCCCCGAGCAGCCCCAGCGCTCGGGTGGCTCACGGCCCCCAGCTGCCCTGTTCACCCTGGGAGCAACTCAGGGTTGCAGGACCCCAGAGGTGGCTCAAGCTGCAGGATGGGAGCCAGGGGAGCCGGTGGCAGCCCCGTGGGGCTCAGCAGTGGGCACTGGACACGACCCTGTCTTCCTTCCAGTGAAAAACGAGGGGTTCTGCGGGCATCTGCCGAGCAGCAGAGCCGCGTGTGTGAACTCGCAGCCGGATTATGTTTTTGCTGCCCTGAAAGCAAAGTGATGACTGAATTCCTGAGAAAGAAAACAGATTGGGAAACAGAAGATTGCTCAATGCACCTGCTGGTGAGTCAGAAAGCACAGGCCCGGCACGCTCCCTCCGCAGCAAGTGGCTGCACGACAGGGGTACCCAGAGGAGCCAGAAATGACCCTGGGGGGACCAACCCCTCCCTCGTCTGGCAGAGAATTCGCACGCCAGGCTCGGCTCTGGCTTGAGCCACACCACTGCCGAGGGCAGGGAATTCTGAAGGCGCTGGGCTGGGTTTGGCACCCGAGTCCTGGCCAGGTACCCGGGCCCAGAGCTGCCCCAACCGGCAGCATCCTCCAGCCCCAGCCTGCCCTGGTGACACAGCCCCACAGGAAGGGGCCTGTCACGGATGGCTGTGGCTGGGGGGCTCACAGGAATGGGAACAGCTCAGCATTTCCTGCCCGGTGCCAGCAATGACGGCAAACACCGCCCCAGCAGCACCGCTGCTGGCAGCAGGTTCACTACCGAAGGTGTCTGGCACTGCCAGGCCAACGCCCGTGTTTGCCAACAGCCGGGTACAGGAGGCTCCTCCAAAGGAAAATAACATGGATAAACCACATGAAAGGGCAACCCAGACCCAGAGTGTGCATCTCACTGCAGAGACACACGTCCTCCAAACAGCACGGCGGCGCTTTAGAGAACAGATGCAAAGTGACCGATACCGGGTATGGGGAGAGGTCAATACAGGCAGGCAGCAGTGAGCCTCGAGAGGGAATGTTGATAATGGCTCAGGGACCCCCCAAAAATTTCACAGGGCAAGTAGGATTTTGTGAATTCCCTCCAGCTCTCTCCCGTGAGCTGCTCCTCTTCCCTCTCTATCTTTGCATCTATTTTAGGATGAAGTTTTCACTTCAGCACAGATGTTCAGAACTGGGTTTCATGCAGTAACGATCTGTTCACATCATTTTCCTTTTTGCACCAGAAACCACGAACTGAGGAGCTGGAGCCAGCAGCAGCTGGCGGAGCCATAAGTGACACTGGGAGTGTTTTCCCCCTTTGCTTACAGCTGCCGATGCCACGGGCGCGGTGACCACAGTCACAGACCCCTTGGCCACCACGTGTCGGGTCTCCCTGGCAGCAGCCCGGGCTGTGGCACCGCTGCCACCCCTCAGGGCAAGCCCGGCCCCCAAAGCGCCCGGTGTTAAACGGGCCCCTGCCCCAGACAGTCTGCGAGCACCGGGCAGCAAAGGCGAGTGCAGAAGGCGAGGGCCGGCATCGGAAAAACGGTGTGGGAATGGGAGGGAAGGGACCAGCAGAGCCCCTCCACGGCCACGGGGCTCCGTGCCCTGACAGTGCCCCGAGGCACAGCCCTGGCAGCTCCGCCGGGATGTGCCAGCGAGCGCAGGAAAGCCGGGACGGGCTCCCCGCTCCAGCCGGCGCCAGGACAAGGTTTTTGGTTACCCCGCGCTGAGGGGCTGTGGGTGGGATGCGGCCGCTGTGCCCAGCCCTACCCGGACCAGCAGCTCCCTGGGCCCGGCCCCACGGCCGAGGTCGGTGCGTGGCCGCGGGAGCTCCCCCCACGCTGCACCAGCCCCTACCTGCGCACGCAGAGGCTCCGGATCCCTCCTGCCGCCCCGACTCCGTCCAGCCCTTCCCTTCACCCGGCTGAGCCCCATCAAATCCCCACCCACCCTGCGGCCACTCAGCCCCACCACCAGCACCTGTGCCACTCTCCAAACTCCCTTCTCTCTCCTGCTCTCCCCGCGGTCGGCAGCTGCCGTAGCTGGTGCTGTGACAAGTTGCTGCAGCCCGTGGCACAGAGTGGTGGTGGCCGTGCCACCCTCCCGGCCCCGCGTTGTGCTGCGCGTCCCGGACACCGCGGTGGGCAGAGCTGAGCCCTCCCAGCGCCTCTCCCCATGCCGAGGCTGTGCCCAGCACCGGGGCATCGTGCCATCCACAGCTGGGACCGCAGAGAGGGGTGTGATCGGCTCTGCTTGGGCAGGAAATACACTTTTAAAAAAAAATTACAACTAATATCTGGATGCAAAAACACCCTCAGAATTATTCTGTTTCTTCCTTCCTGACACCATTTCCTGCCCAGGGAGCAGAGGTGGTTCTTTCCCAGGTTCCTCTTCGTCCCTCCCTGGAGGCCCAGAATCCTCCCCCAGCTCAGAAAAGCCTCTCAGCTGCAGACACAGGAGATCCTTGGAACAAAGTTCTGTTTGCTTTTCGCAACTGATGCAGTTTTCATTGCTGCCCCCGCGGTTGTCATTGTCCTGGCCGTAGCCAGCGAGGTGTCACATCCCCGAGAGGTGCCACGGGCAGTGAGGTGTCACAGCCGCGGCTTCCCGAGCCGCTTTGGCAGCAGCTCCTTCTCGTGGCTCCGCTCAGCATCCGAGCTGTTGGTTCCTCTCTCTCCAGCGACAGCCCCGCGGGGGCAGAGCTGCTGCTCGGCATCCTCTCACCCGCCTGAGCCCCGGCAGAGCCGGTGCCGCAGGACAGGAGGGCCAGAGGGTCCCGCAGGGCTGGGGGAGCCGTGGAAGAAACCACGGGAGCCACCGCAGCCGCCCTCGAATTACGGAGGAAACTCGAGCTGGGCTATTTTTGCCCGTTCCGAACATTGACACTGCTCGACACGTTGTTTTTCCCTTGGCAGCTAAATGTGGGGATGAATGAAATGCTGGTGTCACCCTGAGCATGGGGGCAGAGGGCGTGCAGGGGGGTGGGTGCTCGGCCAGCAGGAATGGGGTGTCCAGGTGTGCTGAGCTTGGAAACGGTGCCGATAGACCCGTCTGGGAAAGGCCAGCTCGTGGTGGGGGGGTCACAGGAGACACCCGGAATCCCCCTGGGAAACAACTGCCCTGCAGTGTTTCCTTTAATCCATTAAAGCTGCGATGTTGTGATCAAAAATTGTGATTATCCGTGATTTGTGGGAGACCGATGGAGGAACTGCAACACGTGGCAACAGGGCTCCCTCTAATGTCAGCCGCTGCCTGGCTGCAGCCCACTCCCGGCAGCCCCATTCCCTGCACCTCCCTTCCCAGTTCCCTTTATTCCCTGTGCCCCCAGTTTCCTGCTTCCCCATTCCCTGCACCTCCAGGTCTCTGCTCCCCATTCCCTGCCCCCCCCCAATTCCATGCTCCCCTCATTCCCTTCACTCTGAATTCCCTGCACCCCCAGCTCCCTGTTCTCCAGTTCGCTGCTCCCCCATTCCCTGCACGCCCATTTCCCACTCCCCTCATTCCCTGTGCCCCCATTCCCCACACCTTCAGTTCCCTGTGCCCCCATGCCCTGCAGAGGGAGGGGCTGGGGGTCCCAGCGTATCCCTGAATCTCAGAAGTGTTGCCACAGGAGGGTAACGGCAGCTGGGGCTGATCCAGAGCATCCCGGTGCTTTGTATCTACCCTCTGGATTTGACAGGAATATCCCGAACAGGTGGCACCTTAACGCACATCCTGTGGAGGGAACGTGCTGGTGCAGAAAAGCCCCAGTACCAAATAAACTGTGCACAGTCCCACAAGTGCTCAGACACGTTCAAGCCTACACAGCCCAGTGGAGCCACTTTTAACCTGATAGAGGAAAAGATAATTAAGAAAGAGAACTTTCATTAGGGCAATTTCACTTTATTTTTTCCATACAGCAAGGTCAACTATAGCAGTAATAATAAAATAAGCATAAACCCAAATTGCAGCCCAGGACAGAGTACGTAACTGGAGCAACTACAAGCGAAAGTAAGTCTGTGGTTACGTAAGAGCAAACCCAAGCGCGCCCGTCCTTCCAGCAGATGAACCGGGGGCTGCACGAGTGCAACTCGTTAATTACTGATTGGTGTGAGCTCGAGACCGGGCAGCCCGGCCCCCGCCTGCTCCCAGCTTTGGCATACACAGGATGACCACGTTCCTGCAACGCTTTCCACGAAAAGGGAAGATCTCCCAGGTTGTTTTTCACCTGCTAAAAGAACAGGACCACTACAGCGAGAAAATAATCCCCTACCCTACAGCTACGGGTGCTGTTCCGTTTGCCTGTCCATGGTTGAACTCTGTGAACGTCAGTATTTGTTTTGAAGAATCTTTTTGTGAACAAGAAACCACTGAAATTGTCAGAAACTGGTTTGAATAGCATATATCTTTAATATATTTTGATACTTTAAACATGCAGTAGATTTTGAATAATGTACGGAATATCTGAGCCATGATTCCCTGGATGGGCTGAAGTACCTGCTTTTTTTTTCTTTTTTTTTTTTTCTTTTTTTTTTTTTTCTTAATGATTTTCAGGCAGATTTGACCCAGTGGAGCTTCTGTCAGTCATGAGATCTTGGAAGGATGGCAGATCTTTCCAGCTGAAAAAATCCTGGCAAACTACAAGCTGTCCACATAAAGCAAAGCAACTTTTTGGAAGGGGGATGGAGTGCTAACTCTGTGCCACTTTTGCAAGCAATTTTGTTCAGCCTGTCATTTTATTTAGCCTTAACAAAACTCCTTGTAATTATAGACATTTTTATTCAAAATAAGATCTTACTATTATACAGGTTTCTCTCTTTTTTGACTATATACAGAAGTGCAAAAAGTCAACCTTCACTCTCGACGTCCCAACTGCAGCATAATCAACCCTCAAGAGTTTGCACACACACACTAGAATTCTTGTTACGTAAACTTTGAGTATTTGGATTATCAACAAAAAGTCCCTTGATCTATTGATTATGCAGCTTATTTATAACAAGGCCTGATATTCAGGGATTTCAAAAAATATTTAAACAATATTTTAACATTTGAAATGGATACAGTAGAAAATAAATTTTATTCTAATATCTAGGAACTAGATTTTTTTTCTCATAATAACTAATTACAAACAAAATAAATCATCAAAATATTACTCAATTGTCTGCCAGGATTGTTGCCATAGCAACAACTTAACTTCTTACTTAGCAATGATTATATAATTATAAGATATCCATATAAAAGATCTTTGTTCTTTTAATGAAAACTAGACAAGAACTAACAATGACTGACATTCTTACATTGTCATATTAGATCAGTAAAATAGAAATCATTTAGTTAACAATAATACGAATACTCATAAGACACTACATGTAGATTCCAAACTGAGTATGTTATGAAGAAAACTACTTTTTTTTTTTTTTGTATTTTGAAAAAGTCATCAGTAAACTCTAATAAAACAAAATTCTATAAACTGAAATGGTATCAACTGGTAATAGAAAATGAAAACGAGCTAATAAATGTAAGAAATAAAAACTACACTTTTAACAAGAAAAAAATAAGTAAATTCTCTATGGTAAGTCACTACAATAACATGTGAAGTCACCTATACTTTCTTAACACGATTGAAATTACATTGGTATGGGTTTTAACCCGTAATGTAATAATCTAAGGCTTTAATAGATGTACAGTACAATCAGGAAAATCAACACATCATTCTTATCTATAAAGCATCTCTCTCAAGCATAAAAACTCGCAGTAAACTCGGAGTATGGCGAGTTCTACAACCGAACCCGCGCCTCTCCCTCCCCTGCCCACCCGGGGCCTGGCCCCAGGCAGCCCCTGGCTGAACAGAGCAAAAATATCCTTTACTGGCTGCAACATCCAAACCACAAAAAGGAATTCCTTTGGATGAATCCATTCTTAAAACTTGAATGCACATCTATTTGTTTGTTTTTATTTTGTAAAGGCTTTCTAAGGCTATAAGCAGTTAATCTGAACAAAAAAAATCACATATAAAACTCACCCGAGTATTAACCCACCCAATTTCTACGCTAATTAACGTCTCATTTGTCCTATTTTGGTTTGTCATGCATCTGCTGTCAGTGCTTCTGCGTCTTTGTTTAGAGTCGCCGCGGACGCGGGACTTGATGAATTAAAGTGAAACCCATCTCTGCGAAACATTTATAGTCCTTGTGACTCGCGACAGAGGCTATAAATAGAGCAAAAGAAGTTCCTCAAACATTTGTTACTGTGTCTCAGAAATGGCTTTTCCCTTTCGCAGCTCACGTTATACAGTAAATATGCATAAATATGACATACAACGCCTTGGAGAGTTTATAGATAGTATTGTCCATAAGGGTTATGCACAGCTGGAGCATCTCTCTGGTGCTGCCCACTGGCTGTGAGGAGCAATTGGCCATTTCTGAGACAGCTTTGGTTTGAAACAGAACGGTGCCCTTTGACTGATCAGTACTCATCAAGTCAGTGAAAACGTGGTTCTGAAAATAACACTGCGGAAATAATACTCTGATGGATGTACAGTCTATGGCACTTCATGAGAATCCTTAACAACATGGTACTTAAAGCCATTGATGTGCTTTAAAATATACACAGTTGTGGTTTTGCTTGGCACATTCATCTCTGTCAGATTCCTCTCTTCTCATTTCTTACAATCTATTACATTAAAAATATTACTCTTAAACAAAAATTACTGTGCATGCACGCTCTCGTCTATAATGGCAATTTTAAATACAAGGTGCACCTTTGTTATTTGTAAACCTTGAAAGAAATAAACTTACTTTAAAAAATTATATCTTGGTCTACAGACGTACCAATACATAATAGATTTCTGGTTGCAGCATCGTCGGCCTTTCCGGGGTGACGTCCGTGATTGCGGGGAGCAGGCCCCGAACGCGCCCGGGCACCGCGTGCCGGGAAAGGCGGACGATGCTGCGGGTTCAGACAATAAGATCACCTCAGCACAAATATCAATTCAATGTACAAAGTATATAGGCAACAGTGTGCAGTGGAGTCCCACGGTCTCGCTTCGTCTCGTTAACATGCAATGTGTGATGTCACTGCTGAGGGGTTCCCAGTGCTGCTGGACAGTATTTACATACACTATGGCTAATGAGCTCGGCCTCTTCCCACCCAAATCCGGCCTCTTCGCCTCGGATACCATCTGGGAAGGGAAGAGCACAAGGTGTTCTGGGCACAGCCAGGACTTGCTGTCAGACCACACCAGCCCCAGCTTTATATGGCACAGGGGGCTGTGTCCCTGCAGGAACCCACCGGCAGCAGAAGCATCCCATCCCACCTGAGGCATTCCATCCCATCCCATGCCGACCCATCCCATCCTACCCTCGGAGCAATCCGCCCTCCCTGCGCCACTCCAGCACTTTAACAACATTTATGCTCAGCTGAAAGGAGTAGCTGTGATTACAAACCCACTGTGGCCAAAGGGTCAATCCCCACCCTCAGAAATAACTCCATTATGGCCAAGGCATTCCATAAAAACACGGCAGAAATGGGGCACAGGAGAGAGGAAGGTAACACAAATGAAGAGCTGTCCTGGGACAGGATGGCTGTGGGGAGGGGGGGATCTCAAAACAACAGGAGAATTACAAGTTTCCAAACCCAGGAAATGCTGGGGTTCCAAATTTTGGGATTTAAAAGCTGTTCTTTCTGAAGAGAACTTGATGGAATCATCTTCCCCCCCACCATCTGCCCCTGAGCTCAGGTCAGTGGTGGGGCCACCACAGACAGAACATAAACCTCTGGGAACCCTGGTTTTCCCGGGTGGGCAAGTACCAAACTAACACATGATGTGGCCATTGGTACCCGTGGGATCTCCCCTCGGAGAGGAATGGCCCCTCAGGGAGGTCAGAGCCTCTGCCCCTGTAGCTTACTGGTTTTCTTAAAAAGAAAGTAAAAACTTTCTGTCCCTTACAGCAAAAAATTACACACATAAGAGTAAGAAGAAATACAGCAACAACACATTGGGAACTTACTGTTTGATGACCAAATGTCTACATCTGTGTAACATACTTGTGGCTAGTCAGATGTTCGGCAGATATTATGGGTATCTACAGGTAAGAAATGTAAACAGTGAGTAACACATGCAATGAGCCCGCCCAGAGGCACAGCATTTGCTACAGAACATCAGTCTGGGAAAGGGAGAATCAGCTGTGAGTTGGTGGATTTTATATTGTAACTGTAAGTTAAAGTCAACTGAAGTGCTACAATAGCAACTTAGAACTGGAAAACACTGGGTTAAAGTACTACTGGACAAATATAAGTAAGTATTATTGGTTTTTCACAAAATAGGAGAAGTTAACATCTACAGGTCATGCAGTGCAGTAATTGAAAATAGCCCTTTTTGTTGGCCTACACAAAATTCTGTGTTTTCAGTGTCTCAGATGATGAATTCTACAGTGGCCTCATTTCAGTGAGATTTTGTGAAGTGTTCACTGCTGTCACTGTCCTGGGTTTTGAATGCCAAACCTACGATGCCCTGAGCTTGATTTTCATGGCTGGTGAAAATCCCTGGTTGAGAAGAGCTCCTGCCCTTCCCACGGCGGCTGCAGCACCGCGCGGAGCAGCCGGCAAGCAAAGCCTCCCCAAGCAGGGAAACAATTCCCAGAAAGTTCGGCTGCACAAACAGGACTCAGCACGTGGCTCCCCTCAGGTGCCCATCAGCTCAGTTTCCCGTTTAAAAAACCAGGATTACACTGGGAGCCAATTGCCAGCAGTGCCACTAACAGATGACACCGCGCCCCGGCCGTGGGTCACGGAGGCACCGCGACCCTGCAGCGCCCGGCGGGGAGCAGGTGTGCCCAGGCACAGGCAACTGTGCTGGGGCCTAGGACACAAAATGGATTTGCACGATCCCAAACAGCTGTGGCACCTGGAAAGACCCTTTTTCCTGATGGGCACCAAGGCTGGCCTGTGAATCTGCCCAGTAAAGAGAATGGGGGGTTTCTTCTCAACTAACTCACTGGCAGGTCCTGCTGTTGTTTTTCCACCCGTGTGCCCTCTCCTCCCCTGGCAGCTCACACACCACAGCACCGCCAACTCCACAGAAATGGCTTGGAGCAGAATGAAGCTTCTCATACCATGTTTTCCTGCTGCTGCAGGACAGGCTGCGGCACCCGACTGGAGCAGCATCAGGGACAGTGCTGTCGAACAGACCAAGGACCTTCAGCACCAGTCCAGGAAGATGAAGGGCCAGATCTTTAGCCTTTGGCATGCAGGCACATGGCATCGGGTGGCATTAAATACCTTCAGCATTGCTCACATGGTATATACATATATGAGTATATATGTATATATGGAGGTTTGGCTGCAGAACTGCACTAAGTGTTATGAGGCTCTGGGGAGGAAAGGCATGAAATGACCAGATTCTACAGCAGAAAGTTTTCCCTGTGATCTATCTGGGAAGTGCATGGTTACTAGCAGAGAGATGATTTAAATAATGACTTTTTCTTTGGCTTGTCTTGTTCTCACAACTCTCAGGACATGCACAGGATACAGAGACACACTGAAAGTAACTGTCTGGTGCAATACATTGCAGTATTAAGAGACTTTGGGCATACAGGAGGTTGCTTGCTGAGGTGGCACATATGCAGAGGAAGCCCCACCTATGAACTAGCTTTTCAAAACACAAATTCTTAGGCCAAGTTTAAAGCCCTGAGTGACCTGTTCATTCAGCAAACATTTCTCAAGAGAAGAATGTGCTACCTGCTGAGCAGACTAACCTGGGTTGTTTTTGGAATTTTACAATATCCAGGTCCCTTTGGAGGCTCGGGATGTGCACGCCTAGGTGTCACTGCAATGGTGTCATTTGGGAATCGTATTTTTGAGAGATGAGGAAGCAGACAGGTTAACGAGGGACATACAGCTGGGGCAGCACAAAATGGTAGTGCTCGACAGGTGAAGGTGCAAAGGCTCGAAGCCAAAGGCCCTGGGGCTCACTCTGCAGCACTGAGTGTTCTGAGGCCACGGGAGCTGGCACCCTCCCCAGGCACAGAGGGGCACGGGCTCAGTGCCTGAGGAGCCACCTGTCCTGAGCCAGGAGCCGAGTGCCTCAGGTAAGCCTGCCTTAACACTGACATTTACCTGCACAGCTCGTCCCACACACAGGACCACACCTGCACAATGCTGAGGAGAACCTGGAGCTCCCCTTTCTAAGGGGCACACGTCTGATCCCACTGAGTTGGAAGCAAGACCTGCATATCAGACCAGAACTGATGGCTTCGTGGCACAGGCAACTAACTGCCCAGTAAATCTCAAAAAATAATTTGCTTTTAGAAGAGGAACGGGAGGTTCTTTAAAACGTTTTTATTGTTGCACTTTCAGCCAGGCGTTGTACAGAAATCTGCCCTTCTGACAGCATCCTGTGCTCAGGTGCAGCTCCAGCCGCTCCTCTGGCCCAGGGACTCATCTTTAGAGCATTGGTTCTGGCTTTCCTGGGAGGACTTCTAATCACTTACGTGGTAAAGCATTACTGTCATATTCCTGAAATACATCCAAACACGGCAATGACTGGGGTGGCTATTGAGAAATAAACCCAGACTCTAATGGGCATTTTCTTAACCGAGCTCTGTTCAAAGCAATGGGCCATTCCACAGAGAATCACAAGGCTGGAACAAAGGCTTCAAGAAAGTTTCTGTGTGGCCCATGCTCACAGGGTTTTGTTTTACACTTGGAAGAGGAGAGTCAGAACATGTTTGGACTGCTAAACTCAGACTGTAAGAACCTGCAACCCCTCTGCACAAAGACTCCCCTGGCTTTCCCTGAGTTCTGCACTGAAAGGAGCTGTTGGCTCCACAGAAACGGAAATAAATCATGGGTTTGTGTATTATCCCTTTCTCTTTGCATCCCTGAGAGCAGAAATAAGCAGCATGGCCCATAAATGTCAAGACTGAGTCAGAAACTCTATTGTCAATTATTTTTAGCATCAGAAATGGAACTGCAGCACCTTTGGAGCATGGCTAAGGGCTGATTAAGCTGTGCTGCAGCTCTCTGAGAGAATGTGTAGGCCAACAAGAGGTCAGATCCAAACCCCCATGCTCATTAAAGCACCGATTTCGAGTTGTCTGTAAGGAACAAAGCTGTAAATTAGCAAACCTGGTTGGCTGTGGCTGTTGCAGCGAAGGGAACACTTGTGGCAGATGTTGTTGCTGCAGACACAGTGGCTGGCGTAGCACCGTGCACCATGGGAACTTTCGGAAGGAAAATCAAATAAGCAAACATACAGAAGAGTGTAGCAGTATGGGACCAGAGCGACACGTGGGAGGGTCATTGAGCATGGTTTACCACAGCGAAAAGCCCGAGACATCATTGCCAGCGCGTGACATGCAACCACAGTGCAAAGCAGGACAACATTCCGGGAGGGAGGGGAGGGAGATGAAAGAGAAAAAAAAAGGGGAAAATGCTTGTTACCATCAAATCAAGAAAATCGACACAAACAAGCTTAACCATTTCAATATGAAAAACAACAGGAGAGTTTTTTCAATGCCCTTATATTTACAAATCTTTGTCTTTTAAAAAATTCAACCCAAATATTTACTGCTAACAGAAATTAATCTTGTAGAAGGACAGAATACAGCTACATGGCTATGGTAAGATACAGTCTTTAGTTAACACAAGATAGTTTCTAAACACTGGAACTCATAGTCCAGTCAAAATCCACCAAGGAACAATGTGCAATTAAAAACTGCTGTATAAAATTAACATCTACGTGTCCATGTCAATTAAATAAAACAATCACATTTAATTGACAGGTGTTAGTGCAGGAGGCTTGGGGAGATGGACTGGCACGAGGGCTGTACGTTAAATCTAGCAGTGGATTTTGAGGGTCTGTGAGCTGCACCACAGGTTTAAGATAATCAAGAAACAAAGCTGGCACCTACCAACACTTGTAGCGGGTGTCATGCACAATATTGAGCCTGCTCATCATGCATTGCAACAGGAAGGTGGATTTGGAAAGGGAAAAGAATTAAAACAACCCATCACACGTGTAATTAGAAATTTCATTTGAACAAAGAAGAAAAATTGTTATTATGGGCACAGTGGCACGTAACTGTCAGCACAATCAAACCATACAATAGCACAGTGATCCGTTAGAACGAGGCCTCGGGGACAGGGCAGCGGATGGAGGTGTGCTGGGCCAGGAAAACCTTCCTCAGCTTTACCTCACAACTCCTGAAACCTTTCTGCCTTTTGACACGAGCCTTGTCACGGTCCTTTCCCTGCTCGTCTCGGATCCAAACCTCAGATCACTCCCCGCCTGGTGCCTGCGGTCCCCAGCGCGAGGCCAGCGGGACCAGGCCCTGCTGTCCCTGTCCTGCACCTGCTCGGGAAGCGCCGCGCGCGGCCGGACCCCTCCAGGCGGACGGATGGTGGAGGTGGCAGAGCCTCTCCCTCTCCTTCCCTCTCCTCCCCTCGGGCAGTGATCCCGCCTGGCCCCTGCTCCGGCCACGCCACACGCGGCTCCGAGCAGAGGCTGAATGGTCACCGTGCCCCGTGCAGCTCAGGGGACACCTCGGAATCCGTTCAGCCTTCTGTTCTACACTGCAGGATGCATTCCAAGCTGCTGGTGCCTGGGCTCCCAGCCTCAACTCCCTTCACACTACACAACAGGAAAGCACCTGGAGAGTTATGCCCTGCAAACAGAGCCAGGAGCAGGAAGGTGTTTTTAGGATCATTCTGGCAACATTTTTAAGTATCACCAAGCTAGCAATTCCCTCTACGTTACACAGCGAAATGCCTTCCATCAGAGTGATCTTACTATCTTCTATTTCTGCTTCCAAAATGATAAACATATACTGATCTTCCAGAATATCCATTTTTAATAAATTATTTACTTTTTTATTTAACGAATAACATTTATTAACACTGTTAATGATGGTTGACACAGCAGAAACCAAAATAAACTCTGAAATCTTGGAATGAGATTGCAGTCGAAATGGAAACATATCCTAGCAGACTGCCAGAAGCAGCCAGGCAATGCTGCCTCCGTGACATCCCGTGCCTGTAATGGGGACAGGAAATGGCTCCAGCCGGTGCCAAGCACTGGGGGGGATGCACAGCCTCAGAGCATTTAACTATGCAGGGAAGAAGCTGGTCAGTTTAATTACTGCTGGGGCCAAGGTTATTCTCTGTCACTGCTGTATCTGTAAGGCAACAAAGGCAAGGGCATCATCACGTTTCCTAATTACTCTTCTATTTCTGTGCCATGGAAGAGACTGAGAATATTCGCAAAGAAAGGGTAAAGGAAGGGCATCTCTCCTGACCTCCCCAGGCACAAATCATGCCAATGGGATCACTTGCAAGATTAAAAAATGGAGCAGAATTTAGCTAAAAAGTACAAACAGTAAGCAAAACGGCTTTCTTGGTCCCTCTCAGGGGCTCTCAGTGGCGCTAACGGGGTGGCAGAGGAGAAGCTCTGAGCTGTGCCTCTGCAGAGGAGCCCTGGTCACACAGCTGTACGCCCTGCACTGGAGCTGCCACGGCACACGGCGCCCTGCACAGCTCTATCTCCGTGCAGAGCGAGCTGGGTATTTACAACCACTCCGAAATATCCCCGTAAAGCTTTTCACTTAAAAGCTCCAAATTTCAGTCTGAATTATCATCATTAACATTATGACCAGTGCACACAGTTTTTAAAGGGAAGTGAAGCAAATGAACATGAGGCAGAAAGTAGAACACTTGCTGGGGTGGCATAATGCCCAAACACAGACATTATGCTATATGACCCTCTTACCAGTAGTAAAAATAATTTTTGCTATGATCTTAATATTCAGCTTGACTTCAGAAGCTTTGACTGACTAATGAGAACACATGAATAATGAATGTGCATTTTCAATGTTCCCTGGCTGTTCGGCGGCACAAGGCAGAATTTTAATTTGAGGATGTTCTGACTTAACTGACCATAACTTCACAACCAGATTATTTCTGCAGTGCAATAAAGCTATTTTTAGAAATATTCTATGTTTACTGTTGTTTTAGTTATTTTTTTCTCTTTTCTCCCTTGTATTATTCCCCTCAGTCTATTTCTTCTGCCCAATCTACTAAAGCCTAATTAAAAACAACACTCCAGACAGCACAAGCATTTCCGTGGAGGTGAGCAGTGGTGTGTGACCTTTCCCTCCCCAATGTTTTGGGGGAGAGCAGTGGTTTTGCACAGGCCCAGCAGCCCCAGGGAGGAAAGTGCTTTAGGAGAGTCTCTGGGCACTGAGTCCCAGCCAGGAACAAGGCAGTCTCTGGTGCTGAAGCTGCAGCAACTGAACAAATACACAACAGGTTAATACGATGCAGAGGTCACTGCAGCCTTTCCACACCGGCTCTGGGGTTCAGCTGCCAGCTGCAATCCTGCCCCTTGCAGCTGCACCACGACATCAACTCCTGGGAGCATCCTGCCAACCTGACCCCTTCCTCAGGAGGATCTCGCTTCTCAAAGACACTCTGGTCACCCGAGGGACACACCCGGGGCAGAACAGCTGCACTCGCACACCTGAGGAGACAGGGAGCTGAGGTGCAGGAGGTCACAGGCACCGGGGCAGGATGTCACTCAGCTGCCCACGGGAGCACTCTCCAGCCAGCTCCCAGTCGCTGCAGGACACAGAGCAGGCAAAGGTCCGAGGACCCAGAGCTCACCCGCGTCTGCCGAGGTGTCCCGAGCAGGCAGCCAGGACCCAGGGACCAAACCGAGCCGTGAACACCACCAAGGCACGCAGAGCCTCCTGACTCGGCTGACTAACTCCCCTTATTCCAACTGCACAAATGTTCCTGGTTCTTTCTTGCAACTCCCCTAAACTCCCCTCAGGGACAGCTTCCAGCAGCCAAGGTTTTGGGGACACCTCAAGAGGGGAGCTGTGCACAGAGGGAGCTTTAGCTGAGAGAGGTGATACAAGTGTCTAAAGAACATTTAATCACTTAAGGCATGCTGGAGTGCAGTGTCCACTCTCAGGCATGGATGATCCCTGGATGTGCTTCACATCCCTGGCACACAGCCAGCCAGAACAATGCCTTACAATTCAAAAGAGGTATCTGAGGTTTCTGGGATATCAGTGGAAGAACATGAGTGCCGTGCAGAGAGGAGGGTTCTGCACAGATCCCCCACAGGGGACCAACCCTGGGCACACCCACCCTGTGTAGGTTCTGCAGGTGTCCTGCCCTCCAACCGTCCTGCATACCCTGCCTGGAGCGACTGGGCACAAATGAGCACTTACACCTTGGGTGTCTGAACCTGAAAAATTCACTTTAATTCAGATTCCACTGAGCTGACCTGCCCCTGTTCTGTGGCCATGGAGCTGGGGGCACCCACGCTCTGTGTTCTCCGTCGCTTCGTAGGGACAGGTGGAGAAACTCTATTTCCAGGTGACTGTGCCCGAACAGGAACTGATCCCAGTTCACGTGAAGTGGGAAAAACTAAAAAGGGCAAGGTGGCAGAGACATTTTTCAAAGTGTTTGGAAAGTACTGGATTACTGGAAAGTTCAAACTGCCGCTATCTGAAAAATATAAAGAGAGAATTTATAACAGCTCATGCTAAAAACTCCCTTACTTTTCTTGTGCAACATGCACTAAACTTCAGTGGTCAGGAAAGGTCTAATGAAGCCTCAAGAACCACTGCCAAGCTCCTGGAGGTTTCAGTGTGGATCTGCTGCAGGAAGAGCTGAGGTAAGGTGTGCGGAAGAGCCAGTGGGAAAGACCCCAGTCAGTGATGAGGTGCAAATGGGGTCTGGCACATATAAACCACAACCCCAGCTCCTGAGTTCGAAGCGCGAGTTCAAAGGCAGCTCCAGCACTTCCAGAAACCATCCAGCCCCTCGCTGCTTTCATGGAAGCTGGAAAATTGCAGTTTATGGACTCCACTGGTTATGCTATGCCAAAAGAGATCTGTGAAGGGTTTAACATTCACCAGAAGGACTCTGAGTCTTTCTGGATGGGGCTCTGAGCAACCTGGTCTATTGGAAGGTGTCCCCCCACAGCAGGGGGTTTGGAATGAGGTGGTGTTTAAGGTCCTTCCCAACCCAAACCACTCTGTGGTTCCATGAGTCTATGATCGCATATGCATTTTTATATGGATTTTAATATGTGGGCTAGAGATCTGACCTACAGCTTACTCAACCCATCTTGCTATTGACTCCAGCAAGCTTTGCAGCATTTACTGATACGTTTCAGTGGCTGCAATGCATTTTTGCGTAATTAAAATGCACTAGATCAAGAAACTGATTTTTGTGGCATTTAAAGTACACATGTTGGTTGTATGCCAGATCAAGACAGAATAGTAAAGGGCATTATACTGAACTCCTGGGAACATACTTCCCAAAAATGTTTAGGAAAAAATCCTTTAAATTTTTGGGTAAAGACTGAGCTGTATTTCTTCCCCTTCCCAGTCTTCCTGATGAAGGGCTGTCCTCACAGACTCTTTCCCATTTTTGTACACATCTATCAGCCGGGCTCTGCACACCTCCTGGAATGATGGTGCTGCTTTAGTGCGGGTTCAGGTGTAACAAACTACCTCAGCTGCGCAACAAAGGGCAGAAGCTCCCGGGACACACTAGACATCATTTGTCATGCAGTGCCATCAGCAGAACCAAAGCATATATTCCAACTTTATGTCCCATCACTAGTCCTCTGAAGGGATTTCTGCTTGGTATGTAGAACAGGCATCAACTCTTCAGCAACTGTACCAGGACAAATGTAGAGCTGATCACTCTTGGCTGAGAACAAGCGCTTGGCTTTACTCAGTCCAAGACCAGCCCTGAGACATCAGTGGTAGAGGCCCAAACTGTGACTTCTCGTGTAGGTTCGTGATTCTCCACCTGTGAGACAGCCTGTGCCTCCTGGGATCACTGCACCTCGTTAAAATCAACCCCTTCGTATGTGTGACTCAGAGCCACCACTGCCAAGGCCAAGGGGTCTTACAGCGAAACAAGCACGACAGCTTAGGGACGTGGAAGGAAGAGCAGTTAATCCAGGGAAAGAGGAAGGAGAGAGGAGATTTCAAATTCTGATTTGGGGTGACAGAGCACGATGCTGATTTCGTGTTAGACTGGAAAACGCCCACCCAGCTTCCGCAAGGAGCAGAGAGAAGCCAGCGTTCCCACAGCCAGCCCCTCCTGTGCCCACGGGCACGGGGCACTGCTGCGCCATGGGCCAGAGGGGCTGCCTGTGCCTGGCACCAGCGGCCTCCAGCACACACCGCGTTTGCCACCAGCAACAAACAGCTGTTTCCTACTGTGCTTTTTCCAGAACTCCCCCTCCTCCCTCCCCTGAAAAGGCGCCAGTGAAGCACTTACCTGGTGGGAGAAAGGCTGTATGCTGCTGTAACTGCATGTTGGCAAGAGCTTGCTGGTATTGGAAGATACCAGTGTTAAAGACTGCGGTGGCACCATTGGTTTTTTCAAGCGCAGGCCTCTTTGGTAAGGGGGGAAGTACAGCTTGAGGAATTCCCTGAATGGTGGATGGGTATAAAAATAAAGTCCAGTAACAAAAAGAAAAAAAAAAAAGGGGGGGGAGGTGGGGTGTGGAGGAGGATGGGAGGGAGGGAGGGAGGGAGGGAAGAAGGGAGGAGAAAAGGAGAGAGAAAAAGGAAAAAAAAGAAAAATCAGTAGAAGGCAAAATAACCAGGCAGCACCATGTTTCTCCATGAGCAAGCAAGCGGCATAGCAGACTGAACTACCAAATAAAAGGCGAGGGAACAGCTTTCCAGGGAGCACTATTTGCCTACCATTACAGCGGCACAGGGACCGGCGGGACAGCCGCTATGGGCACCGGCATCAGTACCACGCTACGGGAAAGCTTCGGGCTGGGTCAGGAGCGAGGCT
>VXAZ01006521.1:998991-1040415 GCA_013399875.1 Gymnorhina tibicen
TAAACAGCAAGCAGAGGTGCGTCATGGGGGCAGCAGTGCATTTGGGGAGGTGAGAAAAAACAAATAAAAACAAATCACCGGATGCCGTGTACAACGGTAACAAGACTAGGCATGCATGGGGGCCGACAGGCAGGGCAGCGGGGCAGCAGGGGGGTGCCCACGGCCGCCCCCACCCCAGCCCCCACCTGCGGCCACGCCGGGCGGGGCGCGGGGCTCACGGCCACGCAGAACCGGGNGGCCACCGCCTCGCCCTGCCGGCCCTGCCGCCCCCGCTGTGCTCCGCTTCCCACACCCGCGGGCTCAGCACAGGCGGGACCCTCCGCCACCACAGCCCCCCGGTGCTGCCCTCGCCTTGCCAGCAAACCAGCTCCTCAGTGGGCCCAGCTCTGGCTGCTACAGCTACGGGCCTGCCCTAGCGCCTGGAAGAGCCACCGCCAGCCCACGGGGACACAGGATGGGGACAGCAGTAACACGGTCAGATCCACTTCAAACTACACCTCTACAGACATGGACTTACAGAAACTAAATACGGATTTATCTGTCTGCACAGCTGGATAGATACACATCTGCCCACACACAGACATACAGCCAACCAGATACACACGTAGCCCACACGTACAGACACGCACGCACGTGTGCACGCACAGAGGTACGCACAGGCACCCTGAACATCAGCAGGCAAAATTAGTCAAACACCTCAATGGTCTGGAACTACTTCAGAGCAGATCTGGCACCACATGCTGAGAAAGCTCATTGCACCGTGTAGTGACCGGGTCCCCAAGCACACGCACCCTCCTAGCAAGGACAAACACACATCCACCATTGCCTCTCCTCAACGAACGTCTACGTCCAGAAGTGTTCCCACACTCACCATGGCAGCTGCAGTCGCTGCTGCTTGGGCAGCTGCAGCTTGGTTAACCTGGTACTGGGCAGCCTTGATCTTGGCTTGCAGGTGTGCAGGAGGGTGAAAATATTTGCACTTTTCCCGGGAGCATCTCCCTTTGATGTAATCCATGCAGACGGTGACCGTGTTGTCGTTGGTGTCGATCATGGCGCTGTCGGCGGGGTGAGCGAACCGGCAGTCGTTCTCTCCCCTGTTGCAGTTCCCGCGCTGGTACTCTCGACATACCTGTGACACCAGAACAGAAAGTCACTTAGTTTTGGTGATGCATGTTGCAGGCACGGCTCGGAGCAGAGACAAGCTTTCTGAAAGCCTGCGAGAGCACCACGAGGATGTGGGCCTGGCCCAGGTGGTGCACTGCAATGGGACAGAGGGCTCAGGGGCCTGGCAGCAGAGACTGGCTTCTCCAGAGCCAGTTCTGACATCAAGGAGCACGAAACCCCACCGTGATCAAAGCCAAGCACACAGCAGGTGTCATTCTGGCTCCTGCTTAGCCACCCATGGGGCTGTTTCTGTCTCCTGAAATGTGCCATGGTCGCTCTCGGGTACCACCCAAGCACCCCAAGGTGCTCGGCCATGCCCTGCTGTGGCCTGGCTGTGCTGAGTCACCACACTCCATGTGCTCATTACGGTGAGCGGACGGTGTGTGGCCACCCCCACGGAGCCCTACTGGTGGGGCACTCTGTGCCCATGTGCCCCCATGATCCAGGTGCCTGCCAGGAGACAGCAACCCACAGCCCACAGTGGTGGCACAGCCGCTGTGCTGCCCGGCCATCCCCCTGAGCAGCCACGGGAGGTGGGGCACAGCAGCGGCCACAGCCGGAGCGGCCCCTGCTCCTGCTGTCACACACCAGCAGCTGGACAGAGCCGCAGGGGTCACACTGCAGCTGCTTGGGTGACAGCCCCCGCAGTGTCTCCGTGGGCTCCAGCCGCCCCTGAGCCCGCACAGACCCCCGGGCCCCCGGCCACCCCAGCACAGCAGACACGGACTCTGTCACCAGCGTGGCAAACACCGGCCCCCTCTCCAGACGTGCAAACCCTGTGTCTGACAGACTGACGTGGGCTCCTGTCACGGTCAGTTCTCCCCGAACTGCCAACAAAACACACTTAGCATTCCAGTTTTCCAAAGGCCATAGGAAACAAAGAGACAAAAGCAATCGGGTCTGCATAAAAATAAAACCCTTTAGTAGATGGAATTTCCTGTTCAAGGTGGGTGCCTGTGAGCTTGGATCATCAGTATTTCCTCAAGGACCTTGGCTCTGATCCCTTCAATAACCCAAATTTGGTGGTGGTTTGGTTTCCCTTCACACCAGTCCTCTGGCTGCTGTTTAACCCTTGTGCCACTGCCAGTGCCACCTGCCCATCCCCTACGGTTATGAACTGACCCCCGTGCCGGACCAGGAGCAGGTCAGGTGTGAAAACATTTGTCCAGGGTCATTCCTGCATGACTCTGTTTATAGGCTTGTTCCACGTGGTGCCAGACTCCAGGTGTGTATTTGCAGCACAGCCACATGAGCCGGGCCCAGCCCCTCCATGGCCCCTGCTCATCCTGTGCCTCTCTTGCTCAGGGCTTGCAGAACGGATTCTGCAGCACGCTGGAAACAGCTCAGGCAAATTCCTCGGCTGGAAAATAACCACTGGCCTGCCAGGTAATTCTGCAGCCAGATCCCTTCCCTGGTCCAGTCCCCTGCAGTGACATGTGCCAGCCAGCACGACACGGGGAGGACTGCGGAAGGAGGTTCTCTTTCATTATCTAGGAACACTTCCTGGGTCATGAACCAGAGTCCTCTACCCAAACAAAGGCCTCCCCATGGACAAAAATGTATAATTTCCTTTGATTATTTGCAGTTCTAGCAGTAAGCTGAACCCTTTGCTTCCAAAGATGAAGAAAAGGATGAACTAAAGGCAGCTGTCTTTGCCCCTTGGTGGTCCACTAAACCAAGGTCTCAAGCCCACTTCGTGTGTAAGCAAGAACTACTCCATTAATAACACAGAAATGATATGTAAAAACATCATATAAGTGCACATATATATAGAAGCATCTGTATATAGAGAGAGATAATCCACAGAAGAACTAATTTTGTCCCAGTTAAAAACCAAAGAAGAATGACCAGGACACTGAAATAGGCGGGTAGAGATAACCTCTGGCATGTCCAGGGTAAGTTTTCTGAGCTGTCACACAGTAGCTGCACTAAGGTGAAGAATGCCTCTGCCAGTGCTCCTGAACAGATCTCGGGACAAGGGCTTAGAGCAGCCAGGCACAATCCTGGACTGCTGGTCCTTCTAACTGGTGTGATCAGCAGTGGCTTTTCAACCACTGTGAGGGTAACAACCAAGAACACTTCCAGCTCTTGCTTATTTAAAAGCGAGCTTTGAAATGGGCTCACTTTTTGCCATGGTCATGCTGCAATATATCACTCATCTCCTTCAGTAAAGAGAGGCATGAAAGCATGATGTGCTGTCTGGTCTTTCAGATCTGGAGAGCTTTTATTAGTTATTTATTAATAGCCCTGTAATTAGTACCATAATTTTCAACTCAATATGTTACGAAACATGAACAGAAGAGGCACGGGTACGTTTCCAGCCTGCTGTAAAATGCTGAGTTAGGGCTGCAGTGCCACTGCCTCCCTGTATTCCCTTGCTTGGGCTTTGGGCTGAGTGTGCTGTGACGGCCCCGCTGTGACTCAAGGTGCCACCTGGGTGGGGACACAGCTGCCTCCCAGCCTTGGCCCAGTCCCTCTCCCTCACCCCAGTGCTGGGCAGTTTGGCTGGAGGGTCAGGGCCAGCCCTGCCCTTCCCTTCCCGGAGCACATCCCACCTCCTGGCTCTTCCTTAGCATCTGAGACAACCAATGGAAATGGATGTGCTGTTATCCAGGACACTCCAGGCATTCAAACACACGGCCACACTGGGTCACAGTCCTGATCACCCAGAGCTGACCAGCTCCAAGAACTTCTAAGTTGCTTCTTTCTGGCAAAAAATGGCATATAAGAACCAAGCAGGAAACAGCAGCCTGGCTGTGGTCACTCCTGACTTTGGAACACTTCTAATAGAAAATGATGGTTCCAACACAAACAGCTGTTTTCGATAAAGTGTTAAGCAATTCCTTTCTCTCCCACTTCCCTGTCCTTCTTGCTTCTTTTCTAGCTCACTGAAGAACCACACTTTGTCCAAGATTATTTCCTGCAGGGGAGGAGTGTGAGGAAAGCTGTGGAAAAGCCTCAGGCCATGATGTTTTCATCCTGAGATGCAGATTCCTTACAGGAGTGGCTGAAAGCACTGGACACCCAACACCTGCATGCTGTCAGTATGAAATCCAGATGAAAGCAATCCCACTGCTAGTAGCAGTCACCGACCTTACTTTACCAAGACTCACATTAATTCAGGAGACACAGCGCTGCCCGACAGAGCTGTGGTGTCTGCCTGCTTCCCTGAAAACCCCAGGTGTGCCTACTGAGAGCTTTCAGCTTGGGAACAGCCTGATCTGTAGCCCAGAGTGTGTGCTGACTTAATTCCTGCCAGTGTACATCACTCTTGAAAATAAATACTTAAAATTCTAAGCAGAACCAATCATACTCCAAGATTAGATGCTAACATCATTGTGGTTATTTTTCTCCAGGACAGTTCATTCCAAGAGAGAGTGAGTGGAGCCTTATAAAGCTCTGATCATGCCATAACAAATGGCAATGCCACAGCAGCAGCTCCCTGGAAGAGCAGGTAGACACTGCTGGCTCCTCTGGGAGTTAACAGCCAGATCATGCAGAATCTCCAGAATCTGTTCTGCACTTCTGTAACCTATAAAGTACATTCAAATGTTTTGCTGTTCATAAAAATGACATGCTTGTTTAGTGTTTGGATACTAAATTTGGATACTCCAGATCAAATGACCACTGCACTGGAAAGCATTTGCAAATTATCTTCTCACCTACATGTTCCACTGTTTAAACTGCATTTGCAAAAGGAAAAACAGTATTGTGACCCCTAGAGTGCTACTCTAGCATCTCCCTCTCATGCAGAGGAGGTTGGCTCAGCAGTGCATCACTTCTCTGAACAGCAAAATCAAGAGAATGCAGCGTCTGGAGGGCCAAATCCTGCACGCTGAAGTCCCACACATCACTACCTCCCTGTCCACAGAGGTCACAGCCTGCGGCCAGCACTGGGGCTGCCCTGGAGGGGCACACGAAGGGGTGCTCCTGCTTCCCTGGGTGCTTGGGGACAATGGGTATGTCCCGCTTATGACCAGGATGCTTTTGAGCCCTCATGTCCCACCCTGACCAGCCCATGGGCACTGCAGGGCTGGAAGCACAATCAAACACAGCAGCTGATCTTGGCAGCACAACCTAAAGGGTTCCCACCACTGGTTCACACTCTTCCCTCTCCACACTCATTTCCAAATCCACTGTGTTTTATTTATGAATTTACCTAATTGCATTTTGGTTTTAATCCACCTCTGGCAGGTGTCCACCATGCAACAGAGTCCTCAAGGGAAAAACATCCCTGGGTGATTCCAACCAGCCACCTGTGTGCCAGCTCAGAGCTCAGCACGGCTGCCTCCCCTGTGCGTGCTTTGGGGAACGCTTCCTCCAGGGAAAACATCTCTAAAAAGGGAAATGATGTGATCCCACAGGAGGGTGACCTGTGGTGATGTGAGCTCTGAGAATAGTGACAGTAGCAGCGGGAAACGCTGGCTGTCAGATGACCCTTCACACTCCTCCCAGCTCACCCCTTCTGAGCAGCAGCTCGTCAGTCAGGGATGCAGCTAAGGAAAAGGAATTAATTTCCCTTGTAAGGAGAGTTAATCCTGTTAGTGCAGATGCACAGGCAGAAAGAACAGAGTTACAAATACAGTGGGCTGCATAAAACAGAGATCCTTCTTGCTCCTCCCAGCGTGCTCCCTGAGCTCAGCAACCAGGCCCACAGCCAGAAGGGAGAGCACCAGCAGCCGTGCAGGGGGCAGTGGCCTCGTGCCCTCACGCCCCGCCCGTGTCCAGCACACACCAGGGTGACAGCAGGGCAGCCTGCCTGCTCAGCCTCCTCCATCGCTGCCTTTTAACCACCAGACCCAAGCAGGGCTGCCAAGCACCTGTGCCCATGGGCTGCGATCTGTCTTGAGGCTGTGCCCACGGGCTCTGCTTTCAGGCTGTGATCCATGTTCTCAGGCTGTGCCCACGGGCTCTGCTCTCAGGCTGTGATCCATGCTCTCAGGCTGTGCTCTCAGGCTGTGCCCACGGGCTCTGCTCTCAGGCTCTGCTCTCAGGCTGTAATCCATGCTCTCAGGCTGTGCCCACGGGCTCTGCTCTCAGGCTGTGATCCATGCTCTCAGGCTGTGCTCTCGGGCTGTGCCCACGGGCTCTGCTCTCAGGCTCTGCTCTCAGGCTGTGATCCATGTTCTCAGGCTGTGCCCACGGGCTCTGCTCTCAGGCTGTGATCCATGCTCTCAGGCTGTGCTCTCAGGCTGTGCCCACGGGCTCTGCTCTCAGGCTCTGCTCTCAGGCTGTGATCCATGCTCTCAGGCTGTGATCCATGCTCTCAGGCTGTGCCCACAGGCTGCGCTCATGGGCTGTGCCCCAAGCTCGTGGCAGCCGGCGGCATGTCCCTGGCTCCCCGCCCACGCTGCCGCAGCACCGATAAGGTGCCGAAAACACTGTCGGGCCTTTCAGATAAGAAAGATTCAGAGCAAGGGAGAGCAGCAGCTCGAGAGCAACGCCACTTGTCAGGGTTGTAGCGAGGGTGATAAGCCAGGTGCGGGAGGCCGGCAGGGGAGCGTGGGCACCGTCTGTCAGAGCCAGAGAGGCCGAGTCACTCCGCACCCCGGCAGCTGAAGCTCTGCACCTCTCCCTAGCGCTCAGTGCCTGTGCCCCCACCACATTAACACCTTCTGGGCACACACTAACAGCTTTGTGGCACTCTTGCTGCTGCCATGATCATTCCTAAATATTCCCATTTCCTCCTGCAGGGGAGGGTCAGAAGCAGAATGGCAGCCTGAACTTAGTGTACGATCACTCAGTCACTCCTCCTTCTTACCTGTCACCAAGATACAACTTTACCAGCCCAAGTGAAACCTGCATTATTTGCTTTCACAAGAAAAGTATTTCACACCTAGAAGACATAATAAATGATAGCACTTGTGAGATTAAGTTACACCACCCAGCTCCTACCTCCAGCCTGTCTGTCCTCATCAGCTTCTGGGCAGCAGCGGCGGCAGCGGCAGGAACCGGGACCCCGGGGTTTCCTGTCACCAGCATCGGGGCCGTGGGCAGGATCTCGGCGGGGACCAGGCCTGGAGAGACGGGCCCCAGGTAGGGGTTGAAGGCGGCTGACGCGTTGGTGGCTAAGCTCGGTGCAACGGAAAACATTGGCTGCAATCGGAGACAGGGAAGAGACACTTAATGTTTGCGCTTGCTGTGCTGTCACCGTAACAACTCTGGCCATCCCCTTGAGCCGAACAAGGTGAGTTTCTGCTGCAAACTGGAAAGGAGCATCTGTTGTGTTTGTGGGACATGGGGAACACCTGTGCAGTTGTTGCACGTAAGCAAGAGCATGGGACAGGCAACCCCACCAGCCTCGGCTGGTTCTCCTCCTCCAGCTCCCCTGCACGCCCGCAGCACGTGGCAGCTCCTGGAGCAAACTCCCGGTGGAGCTGCACTCCAGCCATGCCATAATGAATGACAGACACTCTGTGGGGTCACAGAGAGCCCGGGCCTACCACGGGGACATGGCCACAGCGGGTACAATGCTGGCTCTTGGGGAAAAGGCATCTGAGAGCCCCGACACAGCATCAACCACACTCGACTTCAGGCACAGGCAAAGCTTTTCTGACCCTGGTGCAGCTAGAGCTGGCTCAGGAACTCCAAGGGTTTCACACAGCCACAATCCTTCAATTTTACAGAATTCAACAGGCTGGCCATGCAGATACTCAGACACTCACTGCAGCAGGGAGATGCTTTAGTTAGGCTAAAACATTAAACTAGTGGAAGAAAGAGCACATGCAAATACGATTTTCTTTTGTCTGTTTGCATGTTTTCAAAAAAGAGTCAAGTGTCCTTGAGGGTGTGAAGGTAATTGGGTGTAGAGACGAAATAATGCTGTGAAAACCCAACACAGAGCTGCTACACTGCAGTAAGGATTAAATAACTCTCCTGCCCCCAAATGCAGTGTAACTGCCAAATAAAATTCAGCCAGGAGTGTTTGTCTTTCACTAGCTAAATAAAGCAGTTACTCAAGGCATTTAGGTTTTTTCCCCAACTAATTTTTAGAGGGAAAAACAACTACAGAGTTAACACAACTCTTTCTCTGTTTCATATCAATTTAAGGCAGACAGCACAGAACAGCACATGTTTTTGTATTCCTGAGGAAATGACTGAATTGTTTGGAAGCAAGAGACATTGGAAATAATGAACAAAACCATGCAGGGATTACTGGAGAAAACAATCTGAGAGTTGTGTAAATGGGTATAATTTCTGTAACACTTATGATTCTTCATCCATGTGAATGAAAAACAACCTGGCAAATATTACAGGAAATTAAATATTACTATTAAATACACTATTAATTAACTGCACTTTTCATTACTGCGTTATCAGCTATGTAATAATGAACTTTAAAATAACCAGTCTGTTAGTGTGTAACTTAAGAGATATCAATGTTTGATTTCAGCCCAATACACTCAAACAGACACCTGTGTGTCTGCTGTACACCAAATAAAAGACTACCCCATATATGTTCTATTGAGCTTATTTTATACCAATATAAATACCCTGCAGCCTTTTGACCACTGCAGAATAAGAGCATGTTCTCAGAGCCACCTGGCATTGCTCTGAAGCTCACAGGCACACCATGATGTGCTGCACAGGTCCTACAGCCCCACCAGCACACGGCCACTGCTGGGCCAGGGCACAGAGCCACCCCAGCTCCCTGCTGCCTGATGGGCTCATACTGACAGATGCACAGCCATGGTCAAGCTAAGCCCAACTCCCCCTAGACCAAAGCTCAATTCCAGCAAGCAATTCTCTGGGAAAGTTCCCTTGAGTGAATGGAAAACATCCTTTCATTCAAGAGAATCTTCTCAAAGCCAGGAGTTTCCTAGAGCACATGATATTGCAAAGGAAACAAAAATCTCACGCAGATCACTCACTTTCCAAACCTTGAGAAGTAAGTTGTAAAAGATAAATTAAATTAACCCAAGATTACTGAAATCAATTAAAAATATTACTTCAGGCAAGGCAGAATTAAGCAACACAAATACATACAGGGGAGCATTTTCACTGCAGTTGATTCCTCTCCCCATTCCCGACCTCTGTGGGATTTCCCCGGTGTGGAAGCCTGTGCTGCCTGCCCTCAGCTCCCTGAGGGAACCCTGGAGTGCACGTACCACGGGCTGCAGCGGGGCTCCTGGCATCATGGCATTGGCGAGCTGCATCTGCTGGGCCAGCATGGCCATGTTCTTCTGCTGGATCAGGTTATTGCGGCCATTGATCTCCAGCTGTGTTTTTAAGTGTGGTGGTGGGTGAAGATATTTGCAGTTTTCCCTTGAACATCGACCCTGAAGAAGAGAATTGGCACAGTAGGATTAGAAGCTGCATCTCTGCTCCTTAAGCCATGGGCTAAAGCAAACACAAGCAGGCTGCAGGCCGAGGGAAAAGGGCTGTCACCCGCTGCCCAGAGGCGCCTGACAGTTCCTACATCTGCTGCCGGCTTGGCTTTGTGGGGCTGTTTGTTTCTCCAGCACAACTCTAAAACACAGCTTCTTTTTAAAGCTCCTGAAGAACCATGAGCTGCTCTGGAAGTACAGCATGTTCCTCCTCTCGGGGACATGCTCCTGCTCCGTGAAGGGAACCAGCACCACTCTGTGCTTCACTACACCTGGAATCCAGCATCTTTGAGGGAAACCTCCTCCATAGGATGCATTTTTGTTGTGCTAAACCTAACAGGAAAACCAGAACCGACTCATTTGTAAATTTTTCATTGAATTCAAATGTGGCAAACAACAAATTTCATGCACCAGTTTAACGTGGATAAAAGGATGCTCAGCAGTGTGACAACCAGAAACAATAAACGACAGCTCCGTGCACGATGCACACCCAGACCCCCCTGGACCTCCCTGGGGCCAGCAAAGCACAAGGGTGACTGGTGAGAACCAGCCCTAAAGGCCCCAGCTCCTTGAAAAACCTCTACAGCCAAAGGCCAGCGGGAGCAAAGGCACTGCTCACACGGGTGCTCAGCCCCGGAGTGGGGGCAGAGGGATCGGGGAACAGAGACCCCTCTCCTGGGGAACAGAGACCCCTCCTGGGGAACACAGACCCCTCCTGGGGAACAGAGACCCCTCCTGGGGAACAGAGACCCCTCCTGGGGAACACAGACCCCTCCTGGGGAACAGAGACCCCTCTCCTGGGGAACAGAGACCCCTCCTGGGGAACAGAGACCCCTCCTAGGGAACACAGACCCCTCCTGGGGAACAGAGACCCCTCCTAGGGAACACAGACCCCTCCTGGGGAACACAGACCCCTCTCCTGGGGAACAGAGACCCCTCCTGGGGAACAGAGACCCCTCCTAGGGAACACAGACCCCTCCTGCGGAACGTCTTTAAAGTTGTAACACCAAGCCCATACTTTCACTAAAGGGATGGCAAAACCAAAAATTAAAAAACCCAACTAAAAAGGACAATTAAATTATCTTCTGAAAAAAACACAGCTTCCTAAAATTACATTTTTTTTCTTTACTCATTCATCTTTGAAATAAATCCAAACAAGAACAATGACAAGGCAAAATACAAACTTAATTTGAGTAAGAAACCGTTTTTACCAGGAAACAAATTGATTCAATACAGCTTGACCTTATACTGCAATTTTGCTCAAAAAGTCAAGATTTATCCTTATTAAACGATCTGCCAGAGATTTAATTTGTAGGATGATTTTTGTCTCCCCTAAAGGCTGGGATAAACAGTTTGCTTCTGTCCCCCTCCCAATCTGTCTCTCCTGCTGACACTCCAACCATCTTAAAACTCATTTTCATAGTTACTTAGCTGACATCTGATCCTGCAGAGGAAGACAGACCTGATAAAAGAAAAATACCTAAAGTTTTGTGGGTACCTTCAGGCAACACACCATGGTTAAGGAAAGCATTTATGGAGATTGTGGAGACCATGACTGCAACTCATGGAAAAGAAAGTTCATCTACAGAGCCAAGCGGACAATAACTGCAGATAAGGCAAGGAAAAAAACATGTGCTGCCTGAGGAAATATTGTTACAGGGCAAAGAAGCTTCCTAGAGCAAACAAGGACTTGGATACTTCAGTAAAAACCAGACAATTCATTAGCAGAAAAGGTGGCAGCAGAGATCAGTGCTTATGGAGAGAGTTGTAGTCGCTGTGCTATTAACTGCAGCAGTGTTTTACAGTGTGGATACACATCTGTACACAGCTGGATATGCACATCTGCTGGTGGCTGTTCCACCCGTGGGTGCACCCTGGACACCCCCAGTCCCTGGCCATGGGGACCAAAGCTGGCACCTGATACCCCGGTCAGCAGCGGCCAGACCTGCCCAAGGACCAGCCCAGCTGGGGCTGGACCGGCCAAAAGGACACGTGGAACATCTCCCACCTGTCTGTCACCCAGCAACCTTCACTCGGGGAAGGCAGCTCTCAGCCCTGGGGGTGGTTTTGGCAAAGTGACCTCCAGTTCTCTCCTTTAACACCTAAACCAACTCATTTCAGCATCCCCAGGCCCCCCGAAGCATTTCACACTGTGTGCACTGGCAGGTAAAGGCCTGGGACAGCTTTATTTAAGTCAGTTTTTCTCTCAACACTAACCCCATGTTAGATGTTGTTACCCCTCAGGACATGGGGCACGCTGACACATTTACCAGATACCTGGAAAATAAGATCTTACATGAGCACAATGTAAAAGTCAGAGCCACTTACTGCTAAACGAGTAACATGGAACTACAACATGTGTTGCTGGAATCAGAGGAGCAGTTAACCAGCCTGATTCTGAAACCCAGATTAAGCTCAATGTCCTCATTTCAGTGCTGGGGTTTAGGCTGTTCCACAACTCTCTGGATGAGATCCAGAGCCTGGCAGTACGTGTTGTACACCCCAACCACTTAATGTACTTCATACACTCAAATGCTTTAAAGCCATAAAAAATCATTCCTGTGATCTAATGCAGTGTCCTCTGGCTCCCAGGAGACAAGGAGCCTCGCTGCTTCCCCACTGAGACCAGCACTTCTATCCACCTAGGAGATGGTCCTTAAGGAAAGCTATTTACTCAGAGTTAAAGGCTGCCAGAATATACCACAGCCCCAGGTAAATTGTGCTTATGCTTAGCTATCACCAGCTACTATCAAAACACTTACATCCTCCTTGTTTGCATGTAGCTCTGGAGCCCAGGGCACCTTTAACCTTTAATATTTTTTAATTTACAGACCATATCGAATTTCCCAAAAGAAATGCAGACTTGTCTGTCTGGAAGCAGGGTTTCTTGTCTCACTTTTATTCCATGGACCCTTACAAATGGTCCACAGAGCGGCCAGGAGCTGGAAACCGCAGGCTGGAAACCAATGTCACAGGTCTCACCAGAACACGGGCAGCATTCATCCCCTGACCTGCAGCGAGCAGCTCCTAATTACCTTGTCACTGGATCCTGCTTACCGCAGCCAACAGAGTTCAAGGCGGATTTTCATCTCTCCGAACCTTTTCTGAACCCTGTTCCGATCATTACAAAAGGAGTATTTTAAGTGAGTAAATTCAGAGGCGGCGGTGGATGCTGCAGTGTCCTGACGGGCCGCACCAGCACACTGGGGGATTAACGCCATCCTGCTGGACTGAAACTGAGGACAAATGCTCCCGAGGCTCCCCAGCACGCCCCTCAGCAGAGGCCCTGGAGGCCAGTCGTGTCTCTCGGCGTCCCAGCCGCTCTCACGTGGTGCTCTGCCCCGCTCGGGGCTCGGCAGCGTCGGGCAGCGCCCGGCTGAGCTCGGTGCCAGCCCCTCCGACCGCTCACGCAGCGCCGTGGCTGCAGCAGCTGCCACGCAAACTTTGCATTCTAACTTGGAGCGTGGCAGCAAGTGCACATTTGCTTTGCTCTCCTTGCAGCAGTAAGTCTTTTAATCTCATGCTGCCTCTCCATTGCTTTTTCTTTTGTGTTTAATACAGATTTATTTCCTACTCTGTACAGTTCACTTTCATTGTCAAAAATGAAGAAATGCCATCCACTCCGGATGGGAGCAGGATGTGCCTGACCTTGCTGTGTTCAGCCTCCTGTGACACCTCATCAGGTGCAGCACAGGGCTCAGCACGGTCTGGTGATCAGGAGTCGGACTGGGAGGATTTCTCCCCTTGCCTTCAGGGAAGCAGGAACATGTCCCTGTCCCCAGGCACCTTCCCACAGGGCAGAAGCGTTCCCAGCTATGCACTACGGCTTTATTCCCCACAAAGCACAAGGCACTTTGTGTGAACACTTACAGAATTATGGAAAACGTGGTAAACTCAGAGAAAAGAAAATGACCAATCACGCCTTAGAAAAATCACTCCCAAGATTCTGCATTCTGAAAATACAGGGCATTTCTAGAAGACTCGGATCCTCTGAAAAGTGCGTTGGATCGTGACAGTACACCTGGGTTTTTCAGACCTGCACACGGGTGAACAGGAGTGAGCCCATTTCTGTGTGGTCACCACCAGGCTCTCCCCCACACCACCGGTTTTCCAAGAAGCACAGCACACCCTGCTTTTAACATCCCACACTAAATGTTAGGAATACAACTGCAAGTTTTGCTCTCTGATAATAATCTCCTTCCACAAAATACTCTGATTGCATATTTAATAACAGAAAAGCTTTCTTGGGATTCCCTTCTGCGACTGCAAGCTCCTTTACCTGCTGCAGCTATGGCTCAGGTGATATGGATACTAACAATTTTTATTTTTTCCTTGAGGGAATATTTAAAGGAAATGTCAGCAGAAATGAGTAGCCAATTAACAAGAATTTGAGGCTGGGGTGCTGCTCCTGCTCCTGTGACCCTGCTGTGTCTGTCCTGGCACTGTTGCCTTCTGCCTCTGCTGCAGTGGGGTGCGTGTGAACCCCAATTTCATGCATGCTCCAGGGCTTAGTGCAGGTACCTGCATCCAGGGCTGAAAGGCAGGGCCCTGACTTGGAGTAGTTGTTCTTAGGCCCTTAAAGTGGTTTAAGAGCCTGCAAACATCCACAGCTTTCAGTATCCACCTAACCTTTGATTCAATTCAAATTCAAACTAATTATTTACCAACACCTCAGAAACACTGTCTGATCTGCCACAAAACAGAAGAGCAGCAAACTCATCACGCTGGTGCACTTCAGCCTAAAATCTTCTTGGAAAGCACAGCCTGGTGATGCAATAAATTAGATCTAATTAGCAAACTGCTCTCACAGCATTGTCACTTCTCCGGGCATGACCTGACCTGTCAGGACCCCAGGGAGAGGGACTCGTGGGAACTCTGTCTGCCCCACACAGGGCACTGCCAGGGCCAGGATGCCCTTGGAGACTCTGCAAGCAGATTCTCCACCCTGAGTGCTCTCGGGGTGGAGAAGGCAGGGAGGACCGGGAGCATGCCACCGTGCTGTCACCCAGTGCGACACCCAGCACGAACCCTCCTCTCCCAGAAGGAGCCTGGGAGCCCCCCACTGCCACCAGCACCCCTGAACCTCCGGCTGGGCTTACCCAGCACTTGGCTCCTTCCCCAGGGACACGGTGGGCAGCAGGTACCTGTCGCCGCTGTCAGCGTTGCTCCACCACCCCGAGGGGTTCTGGGCTCTGACCGTGCCGTGGCACCCACTGGCTGCTGCTGCAGCCGCTCTGCCGGCGCTCCCTCGGCCGGGGCTCGCCTGGGGCTGCTGCCCCTGCGCTGAGGATGCCGAAGCTTCGGAACCAGCAGCCACAGCTCAACAGCGCAGCTGGAACACACGGAACGCTTCTGATCCAAAACAAACACGCAAACACCTCCCTCTGTTAGGGAGTACAAATTCCTCCTGACCCGGCGCGTTTGAACCCGAGCAGGAGGATGGCTGCTACATACCATCAACTATTGCCTGTAAATGGTAAAACTATTTATCCTGATGCCCATGTGTTTACAGGAAAACATTTAACTCCATGTAAGCTATGGTTTCCTTTTTAAAAAGAAACTGTTTGCAGGCATTTTGTGTTGAGGCTGCCTGCCACATTCAGAGAAACTTTTTAAATATGTTACAGGGCCTATGTGACTGCCCTGAAGCACACAGCCTGCAGTCCCACGAGCCAGGGGCTGCGCTTACCCCTCTGAAGCCAGTCAGAGGCAGGACTGCAGTCACTGAGGCTCTACACAAGGCTGATGCACAGCCTGTTTGGGCACAAGCCCAACACCTGTTGGAGAGGTCAATGCCTCCCAGCTCTGCCACTGCCCGACGCTGTGGGACCACAGGTGCCTCTCCCCAGAGCTGGTCCCACACTGTACCCAGCTGGTTCAGGGCCAAACCCAGAGCTGGGAGCAGTACTCACCCTCCGGGCCCCGCAGCCCCCCAGCTCACAGCCTGCCATGGAGGTGCTGTGGGCTTGCACATTCCCAAACAACTCTCACGTGCAAGCAGAATGCCAGCTGGGGGAAAACACACACCTCCGGGGAAGGGAGTGAGGGCATCTCCCCTGTGAAGCCCCCTCAGCTCCCTCCAGGGCTGCTGCTGTGGCACAGGGATACTGATGGCAGCACTCTGTAGATACTTTTAAGTGAATCCTTTCATATGAAAACACACCAAAGTGACCACTTAATGACGTCTTTGTGTGTGATTCTTGTACATAAAAGCCTCAACCCCTCTAATGCATCATTTGGCTTGCACAGCTAATAGCACTCCTACGGGAGCTGTCCTACTGCCATGAAATACAACAGGATTTAAAAAAAGAAAGAAAAAAGCAAACAGAGCAAGCAGACTGCCAGCACGAAACAGAAGGAAAGACACCAGCTCAGCAGCAATACCCTCCCTGCTGCTCCTGCCGTCTGCGGGTCCCTCCTCCTCCTCAGCCCCGAGGAAGCACAGAATGATCCCCAGTGCCAGAACAGTGGCATGAGGATGGGGATGGGGACAGGGATGTAGATGGGGACATTCACACCTCTGCCACTTTTCTTTGCACCCACAGCGATGTCAGCTGAGCACCTGTCCAGCCCTAGCCACTCTGACCCTGGCTAAGGTGGCTGCTGGGATACCCCCCAAATGACCCCAATTCTCATTTCATAACAGCATTAGCAAATGCATCAACCACATATGGATGTACAAGTATTTATATAAATTCTTTAGCTTTTATAAATTTCACTTATGTATTTAAAAATTTATGGTTTTACAATTTACATAAATATTCAATACAATTTGTGGTTGATCTTGGTATATTAAAAATGTTTGTATATCCACATGTCTGTATAGACACAATGTATGTATCAATCCATCAGGACACTCCCAGGACACACAAACTCTGCAGCCTGTGATTGAGCAACACTGCGCTTCCTCCCAAGCACCCCTGCCCCTGCCCCCAGCCAGTGCTATACCCCAGGACACGAGGGAATTACGTTTTTCCAGGCGGATACAGCAAGAGCAGCCTCCCCTAGCCCGAGGGGGTATGTCCCCCCAAGGGGCACACGTGGGTCACAGCACTGCTGGGAACCACGAGCTATTCCCAGCGAGAGCTCCAGCTGATCCATGAACTTCCAGTGCCACCAAATCCTTTCAGAGCAATCTCTGGTAATCCATATGATCCCCACTCAAGCGTGTAATAACTCACAATTTAAGAGAAGAATGAATGCCTTTATGTCCAGATCAAGTCAAACACACGGGAGATTTAATCTGTTTATCGGTGCAGATTCCTGCAGTGCCCAGCAGCAAGGGCCGGAACAGTGCGGTGCTGAGCAGGTACCGGGATTGCTGTGATCCACACTGCTGCTCACAGCTGTAATCCCCTGCCAGTGACTCCATCTGAAACCAGCCCCTTTGCCTCCTGCTGCTGCTCTCAGACTCTCAGCAGTTCCAAGGGAATCACTGAAACCAGCTGTGAGCAGAAGGTCTGTCATTGCAACTGCTTAATGGGTGTGCTGCAGCATAATTAATATTTAATACTATTTTCAGGCTTATGATTTGTTTAGTGTATTTGGTGGTATGACAGAAAGTGGGCATGTTGTCAAACGCTGCATCTAAACTGGGGGAGCAAACAAAAAGGACACGGCCCTTGTTCAGCAGAGCCGCTGGAACAGGTCAGTGCTATTTAAGGCAAATTTAAAAAGGGAATCCTACGTGAGGGAGGGCACCATGTACGTCCTCATGGATTTTTTTACATCACTGATGTAACTTAAAAGTGGTCCAGCACCTGCCCTGGCTGGCTGCAGGGCTGTTCCCACCGTCCCTGTCACTGCTGCCCAGGGCACGTGCTTCACTGTCCCACTGGCTCAAGCAGAGTATTCCTATTAGTTATCAAACTTGAGTTCTGAGGCAGATATTCGCACAGGTAAAATACCCCAGATGTAAATGCTTTCATCTGGTTTTGCAGCACAGTGGCATTTTCAGCCTCTGCTGCCTGGTGCACAGCGAGGTGGTAGCAGGTGACCTGCCTGGTGCCCTCACTCACATGTAGGTGTGCAGGACAATTCTTCACTAGTGGGACTCTATTTAAATGGAACTTCTGTAGTTTAAAAATTACATCCTGCTTTTCTGATTTCAAGATAAGAGATCGCCTTCCCCTGCTGCTGCCTCTGTGCTCAGCTGCAGGTGGGACATGAGGTGGGACAGCCCAGCTGTGCCTCTGTGGCAGGAGTGGAGCTCTTCCCCAAATTGCACAGGCACGACATAGAGCACTACACAGAACCTTCACAAGAGATTTACCCTGGAACAGAAAAGGCAAACGAGCAGCAGGAGAGGGGTGAGGCACCATCATTGTGCTGATCCTTCTGCACAGAGCTTGGGACTGAGCCCATCAGAGGCACCCACTGCACAGGGACCCCAGGCTGGGCACCCCTGACGGCTGCCTTTAGCTCCCAAGGATGCCCATGGCCACAGCGTACCCCCAGGCTGGCATCCCCCCCTGCCCCATCAGCAAGACACATGGCCCTTCTGATAGGACCCGCATCCCCATCTGCAGCTGGATGTGACCAGGGACAGAGCGACCCCTTCCAGAGGTGTACAAGGGCTTGGGGTACACGAGCTCCAAAATAAGGACCAGGTGGAAGAGGGGGAAAGAGAAGCGACCCCTTAACTTTGATGCACTATTATCCCTCACAACACCTAGGACTCTCCCAGTGTATTTTCACAGCGCTGGTGCTTAACTTGTGAAACTTCCCGCTGGCTGCCTTGCAGGGTTATGCTTGAGCAAATCTCGGGAGGTTCTGATCCAGCCCCAGGGCACGGAACACCTTGGCTGCGGAGGGCTGGGGCCGCAGGTGACGCGAGGACAGGGACTGCAATGCTCCGGCGCAGACGTCAGCGGGCGGGCGCTGCCAGCGCCGGCAGCCGCGCGGTTATGGCTGAGGGCAGTGCTGAATAACACAAAAATTAACGGCACGTCGATAAATTGTTCTCTGCTGCCCAACAGCACACCAACGGCCTCCTCCGGCAGGCTGAAGGTCAATGGCTGTCAGTTTTTATGTCCGGATTTTTATGGGAGAGAGGCTGCTCTAAAAGCATTACTAAGAACCGCAGCCCCACACCCCAGACGCTGGAAATCGCTGCTGGAATCGTATCCTGAAATGCCAACACATCCACATGTCTGGGGTTTTTATTGACAGGGTCTACCTAAGAATTACACCTTTCCCTGTTTTCTTGTTATCCTTTCAGTTGTATTTTTCCCTTGTTTTTAGCAAGTACAGTATCTTGACATGCTGTTTTAAATACAATTTAAATACAGTTAGAATACATTTGTCAGGCAAATATGTTATTGACTGAAAAATAATGAATTCCCCAACACTGGTGGGGAAAGTAATTATTAAAATATTATTTTATTCAAGTGAAGTTAAACAATAAATTCTGACTGAAATTTGTGAAGTTTATTAAACTTCATTTCAAAATAGGATTTGAGTTTACAACTGAGAACAGATGAAACAACGCACTCTGAGAGTAAAAGTTCTAAATGGGAAATTTCATAGAATCACAGAATCACAGACTTAAAGATCACCCAGTTCCAATCCTCATGCCATGGCAGGGACACCTCCCACTAGCCCACGTGGCTTCAAACCCTGCCCAACCTGGGCTTGGACACTTCCAGGAATCCAGNCCAAACCCTGCCCAACCTGGGCCTGGACACTTCCAGGAATCCAGGGGCAGCCACAGCTTCTCTGTCAACCTGTGCCAGGGCCTGCCCAGACTCACTACTCTTCAAAGGCAACAGTTTCTGTTGAAAGAAGGAATTTGCCCGTACCTGTCCTTACAGATAAATAAAACATTTCCCTGAAACCAAGGTCAGCCACTCAAATGGGAACTGTTCTGGGGATCAACGCCAAAGCCCGGACATATGATTTCAAATTAATCCCCTGAGATCTGCCCAGAGATGCCACTTTCCTTAGAATGTGGAAAGCAGACAGTGAACCCTCTCCAGGTGAGCAGCAACAGCACAGGTGCCTGTGCACAGGTACACAGCGGGTTACTGGCACTGTGGAAGCAGTGGCTGTTTGCACCTGGAAAAGCCAACAGCTGCTTTCTCAGCATGAAGAACTTTCCCCCAGAGTGTACAAAGGATCACAAGTCTGAATTAGCAGCACGAGAAATGATCTTGACTCTCTTTCAGCAATGCCACGCCGAAGTCTCCGCTGAGCCGCGCGCTCTGCTGCTCCGTGTGGCTCTGAGGGCTGGCTGGCACCTGATAAAACAAACCCGGCGCGCTCCACCGGTGGAAAACCCATGGGCTGCAGGGCATCCTGTGAAATCCCTGAAAGGAGCACGGAGAAGTGACCTGATTTTCAGGAATGCAAACAGCTCCAGGTCCCTGACCCCACACGTGCAAGAGACATTTTACAACACAATAAACTGCCTAAGATGGAATCATACTGCTCGATCACATCCAAACCTTTCTACTTAATTACTGCACGCCTCCAGTACTGCCAAAATAACCCACAGCAGTGGCTATGGAGGGGATGGGGAGAGCTGTCAGGACTGGGGCAGAGGCTCTTGGGCATTACAGAACCCACAGCCTTTCACAGCAGCAGGGAGACTTGTGTGGGTGCCATACCCACGGACAGGCTGCCTTTGGCAGCTGACACCAAGTTCTGCCACTGGCAACCAAAAACTTGACACTTCTGGCTTTTCTCTACCGTTTGCTTACATGATAAACAAATTAGGGCCATTCACTCCACTCAGTAAGAAAACAAAAGACAGGCCAATACAGCGCACCTGGCAGCCAGGACAGGCTGCTGCAGGAGGCAGGGTGCGCGTCACCCTCACGGCACTGGAGTTCCAAAGCAGTTGAGTCTGATGTCGCTGCACCACACAACACTGAGCTCGGAGATCACTTTCCATGGGGGGCTGATGGCCCACTAACGTCTGTCACAGCAGGTAAAAGGTGGACATCGAGCCCCTTAGAGCAGCGTGGGGTGCCCCAGAGGTTTGACAGTGAAGGTCCGTGTTTGGTTCACGGCTGTCACCACCACAGCGCCACTGACTGGAGGTCTGTGGGGAACTGGCCAGTGCTGTCCTGTCTTGCAAACCTGAAGAATAAGAGAAGTTCACACAGGGGTGGAAGGAAAACCACTCAGAGCTTCCAGTAATGGGACACATCAGACCAGTGGATGCCTCTTCCAGCCAGAATCCCACTATGACTGAAAGGACAAACCCATAAACGCATTTGAGAAAGGCAGAAAGCACCGCCCCTGTCCAAAAAGAATTTTAGGAACTAATTAAAGTTGAAGAATTTCTCTTTTGGAAAAAACAAAAAAAAACCCCAAAAACCACCCCAGGGAATCTTTAACAACTTCTAAGAAAAAAATTCCACCTGTTTTCCACAAGAGGGAACTTTTGACAAGACAGTGATTTCCTACAAAACACCCCTTCAAAATCAGTCAGTGCAGCTCCCCAGGACCGTGGCAGAACGCAGTGGTGTGAGCAGAGGCTCATGCCAGGCTGGCACACATTTCTGGGACAGGCACATGTTCCTGGGACAAGCAGCTGCTCCCGCACCCCTGAGCCCCCATGGCACACAGTCCTGCCACCCTGTCTCCAAAGGAACTCCCGGAGCACAGCCACTCCTATGACCCCAGTTCTGCACCCCAACACTCCCTCAGCGCAGTGGGCAGGGGCTGCTGGAGCCCCCAGACCCGCACCTGTGGTGGCAGGTACGTGCACAGTGACAAAGCAGGTATTCACTGTATCTGTATTCCTAAGGGGAGCGAGATGCAGAGCGAGCAGCTGGCCCGCACGCCCAGCTGAGCTGGCAAGTGTCACCGTGTGCTGACCTTACTGCGCTGCTGGGGCCGGGGCTGGCAGGGCTGCTGTGAGCTCTCACACACTAATGAATCAGTAATTAGTGAGTAACACCACCAGCCCCAGGGTCAGCCCCAGGGAAACCCAGCTCCTCACACATCTCACCCTCCTGGGCTGCGAGCAGGCAATTCCAACCCTTCCCGTAGCCTCACGGCACTGCACTGAACAAGAGATCCACGGCAACGAGATTCTGCACGACTCCGTCAGCAATTCAAGAGGAATTAATGAACCCAGCCACATTCACCTTTGAGGGCAACGCATGAGTCTCGTGCCCAAGGGCACCCCCAGATCAGCAACAGCCCCTGGCGCTCTTGTGCCCACCCCAGGGCACTGCCACGTTCCCCCTGCCAAGGACACTGCCACATCCCCCCCAGACACTGCCAAGTTCCCCCTCAAAGGGCACTGCTGTGTGCCCCTGCCAGGGACCACCACATCCCACTCCAAGGCACCCTGATATCCCTCACCCTTCCTCTTTGCTTCTGCTGGCTGGCAATTAAATACGCCTGGTCACTTTGAATTTTTTTTTTAAAGCTCATACTGTCTGGTTTCAAGTGAGTATCAAAGAACAATCATTAAAAGATAAAGATTAGGCTGACAGAAAACTAGCCTTGCATCTTTCCTTAAATGTGCAAGACAGAACAAACACAGCTCTTCTCCTTTTACTCCCTACCTTGTCATAATTATTACATAAATATAATTGTTAGCCTTGGCTTTTTTATCTGAACATGTTACCACCATAAAAACCCAGGGAGCCTAATGGGTACAGCACCCTGGAATTTGGTAATTGACAGAATTCAGCACATGCAAATTAATACTTGTTATCGTGATAAAGTGCCATGAGAAAGTAAAACAAAAGAGAGATGCTCTTTCCCTGGCATACCCAGCCCTGCTGTAGCCTGGGGATTACGAGTGGTTTAATTCTACATATGAGAAACCACTTTTCATGCTGTGACATTTATGTGTCAGTTTTCACACCCAATCCCTGCCAGGCGCTATTCATTTCCTACTAGCTCTGTCCCTGTTTGCTTCCAGATGAAGTTTCCCTCACCACTTGTTGCGATGCCGTGTAATTAACTGTACCTGGGCACAAGCACCACCCGAGCGGGCAGTGGCTCTGGCAGGACCTGCCCGTGTTGCTGTGGGACTGGAGGACCTGGCACTGGGATGTCCACAGCTCTGTGACACATCAGCATTGCCTGGCAGCCAGCAGCCCCTCTCAGGGCACTGACACCTCCCAGGCCCCACTGGCACCATCCCACCCTCCCAACACCAAGGGAAGCGCCTCAAGCTGGTCTAAATGCTCAGGATGTCTGAATAAGCAAGGCAAGGCCCTGAGTCAGCTCTGCATGGCCACCCCTAATACACAAAAATAACTTGTTTATTCCTCCTGAGGTATTATTTTTACACCAGCAGTACTGGGTCGCTGTGGCTGCTTGCTGCCACTGGTCCCAGTGAAGGCACGTGGTGGGGGCCAGGTGCATGAGCCCTGCAGGGCGCTGGATCGGGGACGTCCCTACCCCACCTGACCACCCCGCCTCGGTGCAGAGGGCTCAGTGTGGGGCTGGGACAGGTCCTGGGAGTCAGGGGATCCATGAGAGACACCATCAGCCACTGCCCACCCTGCCAGCCGTGCCCAGCACCCAGGGAGAGTCACCCTCCACCTCCCCACAGCATCAGCCAATGCCTCCGGGCTGCCCTTGGAGCTCCAGAGGGAAAACCCTCTCCTGAGCAGCTCCTTCGATTTCCCATCATCTGAAGGAAAGCCCTGCTAAATCAAAGTGTGCCTGTGGTTTCCAACGAGGCAGAAACAATTCCTCTACACACGAACACCACCTATCAGCTTGGGCTAGCTCAGGACAAGGCTGCGATGCCGCCCTGGCTGCACCCACGCCAGGTGGGTTCACATCACGAACCAAAGTGCAGCTCTCCCTCCGCAGACCAAACGTGGTCCACAGTGCATTCCTGCAATATCCAGTTAACATTCTCCTGGGTTCACGGCTCTTTATAAATCCTGACTTTAATGGAAACAAGTCCAACGGAGTGAATGTGAACATCCCTGAGGGCCGCAAATAACAAAGTGAGAGGGTATGTGGGAACAGGACGGAGAGGAGCGGGACAGCAGCAGAGGAAGCTGCTGGCAAGTAAATATTGCCCAACACGACAGCAGGATTGGGGAAAAACTGACAGAGTGGAATAACAGGAAGCTTAGTCACTTCTGGACAAAAAAAGCGAGCATGTGAGCGGGGCGGAGGGGCCGGAACACCGGGATGGATGGGAGGGCAGGGAGGGGAGCGGTGCTCCACCGGCCGGGCAGGCACGGGACACGCCGTGGGCACTGCACTGGCCAGGAGACTGTCCTGGGTGCCCCGCTGCACCAAACCCTGCACAAACACAGCAGGATCCTGCACAGGTCCCCCAGTCCAACTGTGACCCCATTAACCCACATACCAGCTCCTCCTCTGCCTTCCTCAGCACGGAGAACACCCCAACTGCTCAGCCTGGGATGGACAAGAAAACACCAGCAACAGCCCCCTGGAGAACACTGTGCTGGCAATGGAACTGTCATGGTTCTGGTGGCTCTCAAGCCAGTTGGTATTCAGATCATAGAGACACTTTGCAGAAGCCTCAGGAGTGGGGAGGAAAGTTGAAATAAGATCAGATTTCCCTGATGGCAATGAAAGTACCCATTACTGTTGAAATATGGTCTGCCCTGATCACTGATGAGGGGGTAACAGCACTGGTTAGTAAAGGGACTAGAAAAACACAAACCCAAGATTTTATGACATTATCCAGAGAGGCAAGAGAAAAGAAAAATTTGAAGTAATTAGAAGCTAGATAAAGAAAGCCACCAAACCATGGCCAACTGATGACAAGCTTGAGTAACAGTTTTTTACTGCTTAGGCAAATGAGGGAAGAAAAGGATATAAATAACAAAGGGTACAGCAGCAGAGAAATAAAGAAACTTAAACTAAGTTTATAGTTCAAAAATTCTTACAGCGAGGATCAATCTAAGTAATTCAGACTTCAGGGACAAAAAAAGATACAAAAAACCCTGACATATTTGATATCAGAAGGCAAAGGGAGAGTTAAAAGACTTTAACAAAGAACAAACTGAAGCAAGCAAGGGTAGGAAAGGGAAAGTGTCGTGGGTAAACAAAGGCTGACACATCAGGTTTGTTTTACCTTGCAAGTGTGCGCTGAGGCACAGTAAAAGCTTCCTAACCAAATAAACACCCTTGCAGTCCCTGCGGGAGCCGACCTGGGAACGGGGGCAGGGCCGGAGGCCCCGCTGGAGCAGCACGGGGACCTCACATGCAGCACCGCTTCCCCTGCGCCTTTGGGACACACTTGGCATGTTTCTTTAAAACAACCAAACCAAACCCAACCCAGCCCTGAAGCACTCAACAGCTCCATGGACAACCAAGAATGAGTGAAGGACATCCCAGCTGGGGGCAGGGAAGCTCCTGCTGCCTGTGGAAGCGAGCACAGCACAGGCACGGAGGGACGGCAGGGCTGCGAGGGAGCGCACGGAGCACGAGCACTGAATTTCTCATTTTGGGGGGTCAGCTGGGCCTCGCCATCCCCACGAGTAACGAGACAGTGCAGTGTCCAGCCTCTGTGCCCTTGGGTCAGTGTCCGGCTCCACCACTGACACGCCCATGACACGATCCAGTAATCATTAACATCGGACACGGAAGCATTAACCAAAACTGGAAGTTTCAGCCCATATTGATGCTGAATTCCTTGCTCAGCTCTGTGCTGCACTGCTAAGGGGGGAAGGCAGGACAGAGGGCTCAACAGGCCCTGTATCAGTCACAGCTTTTTTCTCATGCAGCTCAGGAATAATTTCCTGCACTAAGTGCTTTCCAGGCCTCCTAACACTGATATTGCAGATCACTGTTTCACAAAGACAAAGCTGCCTGCTGGATGCGTGCACTCATTTAAGTGTCTCTTACAGGCAGCACTGCTGTAATCACACACTCTGCACCCCTGCTACCTTCTACCCCAGAGGCTTGGCCTCTCTCACTTTCCACATGAAACAAAATGACAGTACAATGACTGAACAAAAAACCCACTGTAAGGCAGTGTGCAAATAAAGACAGTATCTATCTGCTCTGTCCGCACCAGCGCAGTGCAAATACAATTACAGCTACCAGGAAACATTGCTTGCTCTCAGGAGCTCTCCAGCCTCTCTCTGTTAAAGCCTCTGCATAGGCTTTACTTTTAAAAATGCAACTCTTCGTTAGAACAAATACACACACAGAGCAGAGACCTGCACTGTAGGAATAAGGACCAGGTGAGAGCCTCTGTGTGCTCAGAAATGCGGCTGCAGGGTGAATATTTGATGTAAAAGTCTTGAAAAGCTCAACTCTGTCAGTCAAACATTGAGGGGAAAAACGTTCAGAAAAGCTTATGAAATACGTGACAATGACACCAGAGGAGCAGAAAGAACACGTAAACAGCAGAAGCTGTTTTTCAGTGTCTTTAAGGCCTCGCAGAGCACGTGGGCATGCAGGAAGACAGAGCTGCAGATCCATCTGCCCTCGCCGTGCCGCCTCAGCTGCAAACAGAGCAGGTCAGCGCACACGGACTAGTCGGAAACACAGGTGGCAGGATTTATTTTTCTAAAGTTAAATAATCACAAAACATGCCAAAACACTGCTCTGCGGTCAGAATTCCCTTTGATTGTTTATTTTCACACGGGCACCGACAACTGCGAGGTCCTGTTCCAACGCGGAGCTGCGCAGACGGCGGCAGCGCTCCGCTCCTCCGGAGGGAAGCTCGGGGCCCGGGCCCGTCCCGGCAGCCCCCACAGCGCCGGGCGGGACACTCCTCAGGAGGAGGACACTAAACCCCAACCCAGTGGTAAAAAGGAAAGAGAAGCAGTATTTGTTTTACAGATGCACACCTTCTGTAGGAAGCAGCATTTTCAGGAAGAATTTCTTTACAGAAAGGGTGGTCAGGCATTGGCAGGAGCTGCCCAGGGAGGGGATGGACCCCTGTCCCTGGAGGTGTCCAAGGAATGACTGCATGTGGCACTCTGCTCTGGGCTGGCGACAAGGTAGGGATTGGGCACAGGCTGGACTCAATGATCTTGGAGGTGTTTTCCAACCTAAATGATTCTGTGATTTCTGCTACTGGCAGATTTTTATCGTTGTAGGACATTTTGGCAGTGCCACTACCCTTGGCGCACTGAGCTGCAGGAAATGCCACCTCTGCAGATACTATCTGTGTGTGTGTGAGCTCAAACACGCCCATGACCTGAAGACTCAAATGCTCTCACTTCAAGTGTTCAGCCACATAGCTGGTGGGAAATGAAAAACTTTCCATGTGTGGGAGCCAACCGAGCTGATGAAACAAACAGGAACATTCAGAGGGAGGACTGGCGTATCATGATCTCACTGCAGAAGCACTTTTCCCCCAAGTTCAGCATGTGCGAGGCAGAATCAAAGCTCCAGAGATGAGAGCGTCAGCCTCAGGGCTGGGTTGCAGGGCTGCCTTACAGGTGCTCGCTCTTCAAAAACATAAATTCTCTTTTAATATATTTCACTTAGATCTATGAGCGGAAACAACTTATTTCTGAGTATTGAAAGGAAATAAAACAAATACTGAATCCCTCTCTTTTTCCCTGACCTTTTTTTTTTTTTTACATGAGACTCGACCCACTCCGAAAGTAGTAAAATGAAAGCAGTGAAATAGCAAATGAGGACTTTTCTACCCCACAACCTCCCTATACAAAGAAACAAGTTCAAGGCGACAGCTTTGCTCAGAACCCCAGCATTCCAGGGGACCCAGAGATGTGCTGTTCCCAACAGCCGATCCCACTCTTCCATGGCACCACTGCCTCTGGGAATCCCTGCCTTCTGCAGCTCCCAGGGTGAAGACAGCTTTTACACAACATTAAGGAACAGAAGCTGAACCAAGTAATTTGTCAGGTGATCAAAACAGAACTTGAGCAGTCACTCAGTAACACTTAATTATTTGTCATTTAAACAGAACAGAGAGGAAAGAATGGAACAGCTACAGATGGTGCTGGACAACTGACCCATGGCTGTACTCCAGACAACGATAAAATCCAGCAATACTTTCCAGATTTTAAATATTAAATATGGGCGTATTTTTAGCAACTACTATTTTTAATTTGTTTAAGCATAAAGTAGCGTCTTAATTCACAAAAGGTCTTTGCAGCTTCTAAAGGCTCCTTGTTGTGTACAAACCCAAAGTCAACACACAAAACACACAGCCTGAAAAAAACCTGGAGGAGTCACTCGGCACCAGCGGCTGCAATTACTGGAATAACCCACAGCATGCCAAGGATTTGAGAGGCATGGGATGAAATTGCTGGTGTCTAAAAGGCCACTTTAAATCCCTGCTGCAGGCAGGGTCACAGGGTGTACCACGACGATAACAACTCTCTGTGGTCCCAAACCAAGCTGTCATGCTGAGGGGAAGTCCCACAGAGGTCCCCGTGAGCAGTGACACGTCATGAAGCAGCCTGGAGCCCCGGGGCTGTGCCCCCTTGCCAGGCCTGAGCGGTCACAGCTCGGCGCCACTGCCAGCCCCTCCAGGATGTGCCTCCACGTGTTGGGAAGGTGTCACTGTCACACCCCTCAAACACTGCTGGTGGCTCCCTCCAGTGTAAGCCAGTGTATAGAAGGAATGGAGTTAGGAGAACATTACTTTCCAAAATATGTTAAAACCAAAGCATCAAAGTACTGCAAAAACGTGTGCAGCAGTAATGCCCGTCATACATCCAAACCGAGGGAGCCCCCCAGCCAACCACAGCTCGATCAGAACATTTGCACAGAGACAGAAAAGTCAGACAGGGAAGGGATGTTCCAACTCCAGAGCCCTGCCGGAATCAGCAGTGGATAAAGTGCAAAACCTAGGAAGTCATTCTGACATCATTTATATAATTTACATCATAGAGTTTAATTTTTAAAAACTGTCATGTGAAATAAAATAGATTAATACTGAGCTCAGCTATTTTTCACACCAGTGCAGTTAATAAGAGAACATGAAGAGAAATCAAATTAAATCACTTGGTGTGTCCCTCACATCTTTGGAGGGAACAAAACTCTCTGCTTACCCTAAAGCCTGGTTCCTGTTCAACAAACAGGGGCACTTCCCCTGCCTCTGCCTCACGTGCTCATGGGGAGCTCTCTTGGTCTGTGTGCTGGTCAAACAATGTCAAAGAGAGCAAGTGCATAAAAAACTTGAAAACCAGCCTGACTTAAAAATCTGTATGTGATATAGACAGAAAGCCAGGAGCAAGCAACACACAGTGATTAGTAAATCACCTAACAGCTGGAACACCTCTGGCTACCTACACTATGCCAACACACAGAATCACAGAACCATTTAGGCTGGAAAACACCTCCAAGACCATCAAATCCAAGCTGTGCCCAATCCCCACCTTGTCACCAGCCCACAGCACTGAGTGCCATGTCCAGTCATTCCTTGGACACCTCCAGAGATGGGGACTCCAAACCTCCCTGGGCAGCCCCTGCCAAGGCCTGACCGCCCTTTCCATGGAGAAATTCCTGCTGGTGTCCAGCCTGAGCCTCCCCTGGCCCAGCCTGAGGCCGTTCCCTCTCCTCCTGTCCCTGTTCCCTGGGAGCAGAGCCCGACCCCCCCGGCTGCCCCCTCCTGTCAGGGACTTGTGCAGAGCCACAAGGGCCCCCCTGAGCCTCCTTTTCTCCAGGCTGAGCCCCTTTCCCAGCTCCCTCGGCCGCTCCTGGGGCTCCAGCCCCTTCCCAGCTCTGTTCCCTTCCCCGGACACGCTCCAGCCCTCAACGTCCTCTGTGCACTGAGGGCCCAGAACTGCACACAGCACTTGAGGAGGGGCCTCCCCAGTGCAAACGGGTGAGTTTCCCCAGTACTCAGCAGGGTACAGCAGATAACCAGCGCTGACACGTGCACACACACACACACACACGTGTGCAGGCTCCCCAGCACCACAGGCCTGTCTGCTCACAGCTGAGGAACACCACCGCCGTGCCTGTGTGCCCAACGCCATCACCGCCATCCAAACCCATCACGGCAACCTCGGAGCAACTCTGATACCAGATCTACTGAAACCCCAAGATCCTTTCAAGCAGTTTGAAAGAGCATTTGCCCGGATCTGGAGCCCCCCCAGCTCAGCGCCAGGGCGCGAGGCCGGGCTCCATGCAGGCTCCATCCGGGCGGCAGTGCAGGCACCGCAGCCGCCCCCGGAGGTGACCACCCCGCACCTCCCGAGAGCTGCTGCCACGGGGATGGGGCTCCTGCGTCCCACACTGCTGGGGCAGCACACAGCAGCCCCCACGAACACCCCAAATGAGCTCTGAAAGTTTACAACTCCTGTCCCTCACCTGGCTTCAGGGAACCCTGCTGTGTCATTTATCTGTGATGCTGATACACGTACAGACACGTATTATATATAATATACAGTGAGCACACATATATACACAAACAGTCTACAGCGTGTGCACAGCCCAGAGCAAAACAGCTGACAAGTATAACAAGTAACTTCAACCTTCCACTGTTGCTACTTTTTCAGTGTCTAACCACTTAGGTATCTAAAATCACCAGAAGCAACTAAACCACAAATATGTGACAAATTCTGTGTAGAAATATTTTACATTGTTACAGACATTAACAGTGTCTTCAGCCAATGGGCTAAACATGAACAGGAAACCTCACTTCCCTTCTGATTTTCAGTGTCAGACTTAATGAAGCCAGATGCTAAAGAATTCCATCAAGGCAAAACTAGGTGTGCTTTCCTCCACGGTAAAAAAAAATAAATCCATCAACAAGTGTGAGTTTTCTCTTCAGATATATTTAATCACACCAGTAACCACACCTGGATCTAGGTGCAAAAGACCTGTTGCAAAAAGCTGGCAGAACCTGGGAACAAACACATTTTGTCAAGGAATCTTGGAGCCTGTCTGCACACTACATCCTCTGGTATCTCCTGATCTCCTGTGATTTGTGCTTTAAAGAAGAGCCCTCTCTCCTGTGTTATCTGCCAGGTGGTGAAACAGCATCTGACCTCTTCAGCCTCGTGCCTTTTGTCTCTCTTCTGTCCCTCCCTTTAATTTCTTTCTCTCGTCTGCCTTGTCTTCTCCTCTAGTTAGAGACTTAACCACCTTCCTATGCCTTTTATTTCAATGTGCTGAGGAATGTCAGTGGTCATCACCTCCTCTTCCCCTTTGGCTATTTCTTTTCTTATTTCCCTGTGTATTTCCATCTCTATGTGCTCTGAATGTTCCCCTCACCCAAGGGTGCCTCTCCTGGGACCTTTGTGCTGCCTCTGGGTGCCTCCCACAAGACCTTTCTTCCACTTGTGGAAAAGGGTCCTTCTTTAATGCATCCATCTCCTTCTATTTAACACACATTTGAGTTGATCTGTTGCTTATTTAACAATTTAATGCAGAAAAGTGTCTTCCTCACCAACATTCACACATTTTATACGCCTTTAGGTTCAGTCTTCCCAAAGAGATCACTAAGCTTCCCTGCAAACCTGTCTCCCCTCAGCACCAACACTGCTCCATGTATTCCAGCCTTTGGCAGGTGAGAGCAGGGATACGACCCCTATGTGCTCCCTGTTCCATCTCCACATTCATGAACTGATCACCAGAAGGGTTTTCTGAACACAAAATACAATTTTCAAATAAGCTAATACAAGTTACTGGTGGGGGGGGGCAGGGGAAGCAGAAGTTTAAATACTTCTAAGTACTTTTCCCAGCAATGTTTTAAACAACTGTTCAACCCTACACTGCCCCAACCTTTGCTGGTGCCATTAGGAATATGAGGTAGCTTTACTTCCATCACAATGAAATCTGAGTTGACTTTACAGTCTGGAGATTCCTGTTCCCAAGACTCTAAAATCATTTCCAAAAAAGCCAGTTTTAATCAGTGCTACATGGTGCTAGTGTCATAAAAATTGCCCTGTTTCCTCCTGCTCAGTGCAGCCACAGAAAAAAACCCAAGCCCTGGTCCTGGCTGCCGTGAGCTCACCCTGTGCTGCATGTCTGTTTTGCCAGCTGCAGCTCCACACACAGTCACTTCTGCGCAACAAGTGCCCGGCCTGGCGAGGTGTTCCCTGGACTGACCAACCCCACCACATCCCCCCAGTATCACCTGGAAATATTTAAATCACAAATTATTTTTTTTTTTCTATGGAACAATTCCTTGTGCTCCACTGTCAACAAGAGCTTTGCATTTTAAGGTACTTTACTTGGAATTAAAGCTGCCAATATATCCATCCATCCATCACTTGCATGCCTCATGCAAGGGAAGCACCTCACTCTGCTCCACAGACAGAGGTGCAGCCAGTGTTCAACCAACAACAGGAGTAAATAACAATGTAGTAGATACAAAGAACTAACTCTTCTGTTTCCTCTAAGGAGTATTTAGTGAGTGTGAACTCTTTAACCCTTCAGTTTGCCCAATCAGGGGCTTTCCCAGCTCACCTGCATTTTATTTGGTTCAGTCACTGCAGACATCCAGGCTGTCTCCTGACTCAGCTCACTGCAGGGAAGATTTTACCAGGGCACCAGACAAGCAAGGGTATGTCAATGCAGATGATTTTCTGAACACGCCCTACAACCAGAAAGCTGAATTCCAGGCGCAATTTCCCATCTACAGATATCTCTAAACTCTGACTGCACTGTAAAAAATGGGAAGGGATAGCAGGAGCAGCAGCCTGTCCAGCTGCAGCTCGCCCTGTCTCCGGTGGCACAATGCACTCCGAGCTGCTGCATGCTGACGGCCGAATTCTGCACAAAGAGCCCAACCAAGTGAACACTTTCTTTTCCACTCAGTATTTGCTTCACCAATGTCAGTTTATAGTGAGCCCCAAGGACCCAGGAAACATTTAATTCTGCCTATTCTTTTCAAAAGACCTCAGTTAAATGTGCAAACTCTTGTTCCTACATAACAGAACAAATGAAGAAAAACTGTGCTGTTCCTGACATTGCTGTGGTGGCTACTGCACATCTAAAAACCTGCCAGGCTCCTGGGGAGTGAAAACCTCTGCCTGAGCCAGACAAGGCTGGAAAGATGCTCTCAAACTAAAAAACCACAACCTCCTCCTCATCTAGTATCAAATACCAGCACTGAACCTGTACAGGTTTTTAGACTGAATCCCACCAGGATAAAGAAATTCCCTCCTTCCATTATCAGTCTGTGGTCCCAGAGTGTGCCCACTGTTACAAACTCACCACGGGTTTCTGCCTGCTTGCTTGCACACTTCCTCACGTGTTTGTTCCTCAGGTTCCCCTTGCATATACAAAGCCTGGACTAGTCATGTTTGTTAAAACCCACTCTTGTGTCTTCTTGCAATCTTACACTAATGATGTTTATGACCAGCTTGTGTTTCTGCTTTCAACAGTGAGGATGTTTTAAAAACATCTGGAAAAAGGTTAGGGAAAGGGAAAACAGCACTGGAAAAGCTGGAAGCTGAAGCAGCATTAACACTGCTAGGGGCTCAAATGCCACAGGGCTCCTGATATTCCTGAAGTTCAGCACGTGGGTAATGCCCCTGGACAGCAACTCCACCCATGGCCAGGACACAGGAACAACTTGAGGAGAAAACAATGAGTTTTACTCCTGCAAAATGGTAGTTACCTACTACACCTGCAGCTACCCTGGCTTTGCTGGCTGCTCCTGGACTGTGGGGTTTTCCAGAATGTCCACACACAAATGACCCTGCCCCCCTGGGATACCACGGAGCCCTCGGACCTGAGCCAACTCCTGCCCATGATCTGCCTCAACAACAAACTGCCCTGTTCCACCTCAGATTCAATGGAATGTTTGCTCCTCCTGGTCCCACAGGTATATCCCCTCAACAAAGGTGGCCTCGGAGCCACCAACCTTCCACATCCTCACAGCTCCCCCTCTATGCCAGCTGCCTCCTGGTCCCTTGGGCACGCATGGACGCATGCCCTCCCATGCAGCTGGCACAGCTGGGGGGGCAGTGTGCACATACATGAAGGACAACTTCCATACTTTGCAATTCCTCTCTTTCAAGTTCAAATCTCAATCTCACAACCATTTATGTCGCTATGTAAGCCTGGAATTAACCCATGCAAATTCAGTGAAATCGCACCAACAAAAAGTAACCAGCTTTGCTTTCTCCCAGAACTGCTCCTCTTTTCCAACAGCACTCTCTCTCTTTTTGCTAACTCTCTGCACTATTTTGCCAAGTTAGGAATGGTCCAGAGAAATCTGGAGCTGAAGAGAGTCTTTCCAGGAACCTGACAGGACTTGAAGTGCTCTGAGATGAAGCTGGATCCAAACCTGTTCCCCCAGCCGGTCCCTTCCCCTCCTCCGCTCCAGCACCGCCGCTCCTGTCAGCAAACTTCAGAAGCACCAGCATTCTCCCATCGGAGCAGCACTACTGCGCCCACCATCCTGTCTCTGAAAAGACTGAACTTTTTGGGATCTCCAGGGCTGAGAGCTGAGAAGTTTATCCAGTGAGCGGAGTGTAACAAAAAGGCAATCTGAGGAAGCAGCTTGCCAGTGCCAGGGTGAAGCCCTCCGGCAGCACTACACTGGATTTCTCCTTCCTTAAAAATCCACTTCATCGGATGTATTTTCCTTTATTTCATCAGAACACTGCAGTTGCTTTCAACTACCTCAATGTGTGCTCTGCATCAGTTAAATCCTGAGGTGTTTCCTAATGAAGAGGATAAGTCGTAAGTATTTCAATAAATTCAACCATGAACCTGAAGGTTTTCTTACTTGCATAATCCTGTGTTTCAGGGCCTGACAATTCAGTGTCAACTTAAATCTCATTTCACCAGCAGTAATCCTCCTAGTGGCACCGTGAAATGTGAAAGACAGACCTCTGGATCAGGATAAAAGCAGCTCTTGCTATTTCCTAGAGGGACTGGTTGGAGTGCTGCTGTGCAGCCCTGGGTGGAGGAGCAGCCTGGACCCCCAGGCGCCGCGAGGCTGAGGCGGGCAGGGGCCAGCGCGGCACCGCCGGGAGCACAAGCAAACACAGAGCACTGGAGGTGCCCGATGCTGACAAAGGCCAAACCCATGCTGGTTCTCTCTCTGCAGGGTTGTCTGGACCTGAGCGTGGTGGAGGGAGAGCTGTGGCCTCGCCCTGGCTTCGGCTGCTCACCTGGAGAAGAGGCTCGTTCTCAGGCATCGGACACGGGAGCAGCTCCTGACAGGAAGCGCGGACTCCCAAGCAGCACCCGGGGCAGTAGTTCCTAAATAACATCCAGCTGGGCTAACAAGGCTCTGCAGTCCCAACAAAGAAACACCAGCATTTCTCCAAAGTCAAAAAACAGATGGGATCATTCGGTCTTGAACGTAATTTGCTGCTTCCAACAAATTTCAGTGAGCCTTGGCAACAAGGCATCTGTATTTGGAAAAACAAGAGACTTGGGGTCATCCTGGGAAGGAGAGAGGCCTCACAGGCTGCTCCTGATCACTCAGTTAAGACTTGGGGCAAATGTCTGAATGTTCTTGACATGAGGTTTTCTTCTTTTATGCCTCTTTACATCTTCCCTGCAAATCAGTTCAGAATTTTACTGATTTTGACTATGCCCAGCAGAGTTCCTTACTGTAACAGAAGCCCACGCTGGTTTCTATTATGCAGAGCCTTTAAAAAATGACAGTGCAAATGCTGCAGTGCAATGTTTTAATTTCTACTTAATTTCTTTCTGCCGAGGCAGAGCTGAAGCTGTAAAATGAGCTGTGAAGGCTGTGGTTAGTTGTTACTCTTCTGTCCAAGGACCTGATAAGATTTCAAAACACCGTCTATCTTCCCACAGAGGAACACACGTGCTTTCAATTGTTTGGTTTGCTAATGGACTGTTTGCCACTCAGCCTAACAATTGCCCCATTTTCCCCATCTATTTGCCACCTTCCCTTTGCTTCCTCTTCTGGAGCTCAGCCTGCTGGCAGGCGCACAGGCTGGAGAGGAGAAAAATGGCAAATCAGACCTTAGGAATTTGAACATTGTTTATGTTTTCATTTTTTGCCAAGGGTTACTGCTTTACGAGCTTCCTTGGAATCAGCCATGTGTCCATCTGCCTCCCAGCTCTGAGCCTCGCCTCATCTCTGCACCGAGTCCTGTCACTGCCTCGTGCTCCAGGGATGCCAGACACCACACATGTAAAATTACCCAAGAACCACCTGCTCAAGTGTTCTGGGTTTCTTCTCTCACCTTAATTAACGAAGAATCAGACCCATGATCTGCCATTCTCAACATGATTAGTGCAATATGCTTATGGGATTTTCTTTTCTTTGTATTAAATGAAATAAGGTTCTTACTCTACACCCTTAGGTAAGTGTCACACAAAGGGGAACAAGTAAAAAAAATCAGTACTTTTTGAAGCAGTGACAAAGTAGAGAGACTTGAACAACTAACAATTATATCTTTGAGGCAGAAGAAATAAGAAGTTCACCAATTTCAGCAATAATAATAATACTGCTACATTCATATATTTTTAAGCCTTCTTGGTAAAAAGTGGCAGTCACTTTTACAGAGTTCAGGAGTTTCATTTAAAAAAAATAAATACTTCTACACCAGAAGATAAAATACTACCATAACAAGTGCTGGTGGGTCTCAGACACAAAGCACCAGAGCTTCAACCTCAGACATCAACAGTGAAGTGACTTACACTTCTAGTTTCCAGCTTTTTCTTAGAATTTAAAAAAAGCAGAGAAATGTGGAAGTTTAAGACTTTGCAGCTGTTGAAGAAAGAGTAGAAAAAGCTTTTGCACTTCATTGGGACACCCAGCTTGAACATGAAGGGGCCGCCTTAGCAGGAGCATAACCTGAGAGACCAAAACTCGTCTCGGAAGCCGCAGCGCCCGTGGCGCACGTTATCTCCGAAGCCACGGCGTGAGACTCCGCTCACCACGGCCGCTGAAGTCACGCCAAGTTCAGATCAGTTCGAAGCAGCAGGTTTGGCAACGCCAGCGCCCACCGCGCCGAGAGCCGGCCGGGGGCAGCCCGGGGGGCAGCCCGAGCCCCCTGCCCCGCCCGTGCCGGACACCTTCCCCAGCGCAGGGCCGGGCCCGCCTGGCCGCAGTGCCGGGCTGTCCTCGGCGCATCTGCAGCTCCCGCAGCATTTGCATTTGACATCCATCTCCCCATTGTTCAGACATCTTTATCTCAGCTTTCAGGAAACGCGGATGACTCATCTATCGGAACATCTGACGAAGCTAACGTAATTTCAAAAACGAGTTCTACTTAGGCTTATTTTTCCAAGAAAAAAAAAAAGAAAAATGTTTCAAAATTATGGTAAAAATCAAATTTCTGTTGCAAACCGGTTTCCTGATTTAGGAACTCGAGCTTATTTTTGTTGTAGACAGTCTAACAGGCTTTTAGGCATCCAAATTTAGGAAAAAAATCCTACGGCATTTAAACCAGGCAGAGCCAGAGTTGGAGCTGACTCAGCCGCTCCAGCGCATAATTTGAATACACTACATAATCATTCTCGGTTTAAAATTATCCTCCTAATATCTAAGGGCCAGATTATCCCACACACGTTCATCTTGATTCATGTGCTCCCCTAGGCCAGCCTTGCAGGTTTCATTAGCACTAATTAGGCAGCAGGATGATAACATCTCGCTGGGGCTGTCCCAGCCCTGACCTCTTGCAGCACCTCAGAGGTCACAGCCACAGGCCTGGCTGCCTTTTGCTCCCCACGCTCCCAATTAACACGGGCCAGCGGCTGCTTGTTCCTGCTCACAGGCAGGAAGGAGCTGCCAGGTGCACCCACAGGACGTGTTTCCCAACCAGAGACGGTGTCCAGAGCCCAGTGCCACTACCCACACACAGCACAGGAGAGAACCTCGGGAGGCAACACTGCTTTCCTTGCTCTAGTCCTACACAGAGTTTGTGCCTTCATTTCACAGGAAGGGAAAATAATAATTAAAAAATAAATAAATAAAGTGCTTTACTCAAGCTGAAAGTTTCACTTCTGGCATCTATTTTTGCCTCCTCCAGGCAGGGCAGGGCAATGGTGTTTGGCTGCGGCGGCTGCGCACTCCGTGCGCTCCGTCCCTGCGCCCGCAGAGGACACCTGGGCCAGGGCCAGAGGCGAAGGGCAATGCCACTGCACAGGGTCCCCTCCGAGTATCTGCTCTGCCTGTTTATGTTCTAAATATAGCAGAGCACACAGGCCCTCTCCAGCCCGGAGAAGTCCTGCTCCAGGGGCTGCAGCTCTGCAGCATTCTCACCTGCCTGACATCAGCTCCACACAGCAGTCACTCCTGAGGCACACTCACACCAAGTCTTGGAGTGACAGATCACAGCATCGCACAGTGGGCTGGGCTGGAAGGGACCTTAAAGGTCACCTCTCATTTCAACTCCTGCCAAGATGCAGGAGTTTGTAAAGAAAAATTTAGTGACTAAGTATCTGTCTTATGTCCAAGAGATAATGTAAGAATAGCTGTCTAATTAACACTAGTATTATATACATTAATAAGAAATCAAGTATTTTAACATTAAGGTCAAGTTTTCAGCATACTGCTATTTTAGTAAAGAACAAGGACATTACATCCATATTGAATTACTGAAAATTAAAAATTACTTCTGAATGTTCTAACCAAGAATCTTTTTTAATCTGTACTAAAGTATTGACTGACCTTATAAGGTCCAGACAGAGCCGGTGCAGCATTTCCCGAAATTGCTTTTGCAGAACATCTAAAGTTTGGGATATTGCAGACAAGGTAACTCAGTGACTAGTGCTGGTTGAGCTCAGCACACACCAAAACTGACACAGAGCTGAAACAAAACCAAAACTGAGCAATGGCTTCAGCAATGGCGATTGGATTGGGAATTCCCCGAACGGGGATATTCCATTTTCTGTTTACCCAAGGTATTCTCGTACACGATACAGCTACTTAACTAACCACTCCTGCCCAGGGGCTGGGGAGCCGCTGGCAGCCACAGGCGCCGGGCCCACGCCGGGACACCGCGGGATCCTGCCCTGGGCTGCAGCGAGGGGATGGCCAGATCCCCGGGAGCCTCTCCAGCACACAGCAGCTCAGCCACTGGCAAACCTTTTAGCATGAGCACAAGTAAACAGCTCCGGTCAGCAGTGTATTTTTAAACAGCAGATTCTTTCCCAGCTCCCAGCTCGGCCACTGCGCTGACTCCACAGGGCAGCAGCACACTGCTCTCCTCCGAGGATCCGCAGCAACGCTGTAACGTTACCCACGGTTATCACCCACGGACCTTGCAGCGCTTGGCAAAGGTCAGCCTCAGTTCCCGCATTAAAAAAGGAAGCGAAGAGCCCTGCTGACGGCAGCAGAAGGGCCAGTCACGCTGCTGGGGCCGGGGAAGCCAGGCCAGGCCCCGGTCCATCCCCTCTTACACAGACACCAGCCCACGCTGCCGCTCGGCTCCAGCACCACCAGCATCCCCAGCATCCCCATCCACACAAAAGATTTTAAGGCACTTCCAGCGACCACTGACATCATGTCCGGTTCACTCTAGTGGCTGGTCTCCAGCCTTTCGGCCAGATCCCCGCGCCGAGAAGCGCAAGGCCAGTGGGGTGAGGCCGCGGTGGCCAAACGCACGTTGCTGGGAAACCAAACTGGGGACACCGCGGGTGTTCCTGCACCAGCAAACCCATCGCGGCTCTCACAGCCCCTCACTCACGAATGGGCTGGAGGCTCCAGGGCCAGGCCCGTGCTCTGGCAGCGCTGCCACCCCCGCAGCGAGGCCGCGCAGCCGCCAACCGCCGCGCCGACACGCGGTGGCACCGCGTCCTCGTGATGGCACCGTGGGGATGGGACTCCCCACTGGCACTGGCAGCCCTGCCTCTGCTCCTCCTCCAGCACATGCTTAACGCATAAAAACATCTTATGTCCACATTTTAAAATTAATACCCCTGCATGCATTGTAATTGCTGTATTTAAAAATAAATTGAGCAACACAGAAACAAACCCTTTCGGTACCTGCAAGTTAAGCCATGGCTGGGGGTGACGGAGCAGGTATTTCAGGCCTGAGAGCACTGTAAAGCTTTACCCTGTCCCCTGACCTGAGACAAGACACATTTTCAAGCTCGGGACATTGCAGGATTTACACAAACCCGCTGTAACCCACTTCCTGCCCCGCTCGCGCTGCGCCAGGGCCTGGCTGGGCCGCGACCTGCAGGAGCTGCTCCAGCTACAACTCCCTCCCCGAGCACGGCCGTGCCAGCAGCCAGCTCCACGCACTCGGCTCCGCTTCCCGGGATCGGGGCCCAGGAAGAGAAAATTACGCTGTAGAAAAAACTGACAGACAAACTTCTGCTTCCCAAGTTTTGATTTTTTTCATGACTCCACTGAATTAATTCTGTTTGTGGTACGAGTATTTTACATGCTAGGTTATTTAAATCATGAAAAACCAAGGCAAGGAGCTGGGACCCGCACATTTAACACCTATCACTGAAACTACAGCTACAGTGAAACAAGAGCCCTACATTTACAGTGCCTAGCTGGGATGTGCCTCCTGAAAACCCCCTCTGCTCCCGCCATGCTTGCACGTCCAGAGGCACCTTGCCTTTTGCTAAGTGCTGTCCTTCCCTCAAGCAAGTGCACTCGGGAAAAAGATGGGATAACCACACCAGTGCCAACCACAGAACGGCATGCAGGGTGCTCACAGACACCCAAATAACCCAGGGAAGAAAACACTCTTCTAAGGTTCACCATCAGCTGTCCAGGGACACCAACAACCCGCTGGTAGTTACAAGATGGAAACAAATCCTCATATTGCTTACGTGGTTTGTGCTATTAAAAACAAAGAATCCTCACAGTGACTTTGCTGTTTCTACGTGAAGTGCCCTTTATTCCAGCTACAAGCAGGGAATAATTTGGAGGCGAAGAATGAGCCCCTGTAGCCATACTGGAGGATTTGAGCCCTGCCAGATGTATTTTCCCTTCGTTCCTTACATCCTTCCCCTTCCCCTGAGGAAAACAGCAACACAAATCGACAAGCATCAATAAAATAGAAGCAGCAAAACACCCCACTGCTGGCAGCCAGCACTTGCTCCCATTCGGCTGCAGGGTTTCTCTGGCTACAACTGTTTCTTTCATTAACCACATATCCTTGAAAATAATGTAATATTTACTCACTTTCAATGAGTCAAAGCAGGCGATTACGCGTCCGTTTTCAACTTGGCAGCTTTTCGATGGGTGTGCAAATTTACATTCCGTGTCTGGTCGTGAGCAAGTCCCCCTTTGGAACTCCCTACACACTTCCAGCGTTAGCCATTTTGTGTCCCGGATCGGTGTGACGCTAACAGCCATCTTTAGATTTTACAGGTAGTTAAAATTTCCAATAAAAATGGGCAAACGAGTAGCTGAACTGATAAACTGGAAATGATGAAAGTGCCACCTCCAGAACACTTTTTTCCCCCGCTCCCTATTTTAAAATAAGTACGTGTAAAACTGGGTGGCTGCAATCTCGAGGAAGAGCTGTGTCACCAGAGTTCAGAGCGCGGCACCGTTACCGGGGCTCGGGGGAAGGCCGGGAGCGCCAGCCAGGTGCGCCTGCGGGAGCGTGGCCGGGACTAGCCCCGCGCGCTCAGCATCCCGTCCTGAGTGCGGCCGCTGCAAGCATGGGAACGTGGCGGGCTCCGGCAGCGCTTCCCGAGCTGCTCCCGGGGACGGCGGCTGGCAGGTGCCTCCAGGCAGCGGGCTCGCAGCGGGCTCTGCGGTGCAATCGGGATCGATTAGTTTGGCATAGACAGATGCAGCAGTTTAGAGCAACGACCGACACTGGGTTTGGGCTGGGGTTTTTCTCCTTCTCTCCTTGGCTTTCGGGCAGCAGAGCTCTGACCTTCGGGGCACACTTTAGTGCACAGTGCAGCGGCGGCGGGGGAGCAGCGCCGGACCCTCCTTCCGGCGGGCGCGGGGCTGGCAGCGGCGGAGCGCTGTCGTCGCAGTCTAGCTGGCAGCAAGCAAGGCAAAAGCAGCGGCTGCTCTAGAAGCGGTCCCAAGCAGCAGCGACGTCAGGAAAGGCACTTCTTAGTACCAACCTGTGGAGAGAAGAGACACGTTACGAGCGGGCGGCGCGGGCGCCCCGCGAGCCGCCGCCCCGCGCAGGGCACTCACGGCTGCGGGCGGCGGGGCCGC
>VXAZ01006521.1:1040638-1055991 GCA_013399875.1 Gymnorhina tibicen
CCCGGCGGCGCCTGGCCGCCCGCTCGGACACGGCCACCGGCACCGGGGCCACCCCGCGTTCAGCCGAGAGCTCGGGGGACACCGGCCCGCCCGCGCCGGCCCTGCCCGACGGGAGGAGCGCTCTGCCCCCGGCTCCCGCCCGGCACCGCGCTGCGGGAGCGCTACCGGCCACCGCAAAACCACCCGGGAACGAGGGAAAACCCTCCCCTTCGGATGCCGAGGTGGGCTGGATGGGTTTCCCTCCAAGCTGCGATTCAGATGCCCAGCTCTGCCACAGAAGCCTGGTGCCACTTGCAAATACGAATCTAGTATAAAGAACTGCAGCTCCTGTCCCCACCTGAGGACTTCAGCCCAGACCACGGAGCAGAGAGACCCTCGTGGCACAGCCTGGGACACACTGACAACACCAAGGACGGGAATTCTCCTGCCAGCACTGCAACTCCAACAGCATCCTCCACCTGCGCTAAGCGGAAGACTGCTCCCATCCCTGTCTTTCTAAAGATGCTGCTTCATCATCTTCCTGTTACCCACCACCCACCAATACAGGTCACTGACACAGTCACCAGAATCACACCCTGGGAAGGATGCTGTCGGCGTGGATACAAACCAACAGATGAGAAGAAGCTAGAGTCTTTTTCTAGGGACATAGTGGTTAGAACAACCAACTCCAGGGGAAGGAAAACACACCTAACAGAGCTAATGAGATTACAACAGGCACTGTGGGTTCTTTGCCAGGACACTTGAAATCATGCCACATTTTTAATCCCTGCTAGCAAGAGACAAACAACTGTATAATTACTTGCAAGCACAAGTTAACAACCACGTATCTTCGTGGTAAACACAGATACTCATTTGCTTCAACTGCCTAAAACTCTGAAGTTGGGGGTCATCCTGCACCAGCAGACACTACTCCTCAGTGCTTGGGATATTGAAGACTTAGGTCTTGAAAACTTGTTCTGTAACAAGTGTCCAGGCAAACCAGTTTGGTTGTTGCGCTTGTGCCACGCTTCCCAGCCATGACAGATTAGCACCAAGAGATCTGAAAGCGGAGAACGTGCTGCCGGGGACGCGTGCCAGCAGGTCCGCCACATCCACCAGGCAGGCATCCCTGCAGCCTCACGCAGGACCGCCAGCACATCAGAGCGCTTTTGGAAGCCTAAATACATCTCCCAGCCTTCAGTCAAGGTGCACTGCAACTCGTCGTCCACAGACAAGAGCTGGATCTGCATCCTCCCACCATCACGCCTGCACTGCACAAAATGAGACTTCTGAGTGTTATTTTGTTAGGAACATTTGTTTCCTGTGAGACCCTCAGGGCAGGGTGCTGCCAACGCCAGCAAGAAGAGCTCTACCACAAAGCTGTGGAGCAGCTCTAAGCAGGGTTTTCTCCTGTTCATCAGCTTGGTAACCAATCCATACCAAGCATTGATTTTTGCAAACACCAAGAAGAGTTAGCAAATTGATGCATTTTATACGCTAAAACCAATGTAAGTTAAAGGACACAGTTTCCAAACAAGATATTTAATTTCACTCTCATTACACAAGTAGTCACCCCTAACAAGAAATGAAAGACAGCATGAAGGCAGCACCCAAAATGAAAACAGATGAAAACTAGCTTTTGTGCTCACATGTACTGACAGGAGAAATACTCCTGGTAAGGCTCCCCAAACTATGTTTTACTCCTAGGTTTGTAATAAGTTTTCTGTTAGGATTTGGACAGTCACCCACTCGGAGAGAAATCTGGCTCCTGCTGAGGTCAGTGACACACTTGTGACTGCACTGAGCCTGAATTCCACCCTTCCTTCTTCAGGCTGCCAGCCACAGAAAGAAAAGTATTACTCAGAGGAGCTGATGCCTCGAAGGTAGATCTTAGAAACACAAAGAAATACTAGATGTATATTTTGCATGAACAGTTACTTGAAGAAAAAGTGTTTTGTCATAGTTTGTTATCTACCTGAAAACAGCCAGAAATGTCAGCTTTAAAAATAGCCTTCGAGCAGAAATAAAGACTGACGTCAGACCAGAGGTTTATCTTCAATTTCTCCACTAAATAAAGGAAGATGTTAGCATAGAATTATCTTTTTTTATCTACGTGAACTATTTTCCCCTCACTTTGAAATTCTCTTGTGATATTCACTAAGGAGTCCCCAGGAAGCTTCACATGCTAGAAGATACACTGTCTGCAAAACCCCACTGATACATTTGATGTCTCCTTTGGGCTGTCTCTGATAAGATGGGAATGACTGCAACAAATCCAGAGGGACAGCCATAGGGACAGGACAGGAAAAAGATTGAATTTTTTATTTTTTATTTAATTAGAATTGATTTAGGGGTTGACGGTTTCTTGAGCCCACCTAGCAGGCCAGCCAGTACTAAAGACTCTTCTGATCCACAGGTGGGTTTTAAGGTTCACCTTTTGAAATTTGGAAGCATTTGCTACTTGTCTTGGGAATATTGCAACATTGGTTTGGCCAAAGCGGAACCCTGCCTTCTCTGAATATCAGGAATCCAAGGATTGAAAGCAAATGAAAAACTGATTCTCAGAAGAGACAGGAGAGAGAAGTAACACTGAGAAGTCATTCCTTAGGAGGGTAACAGAGATGACTTAGTTGTCTCCTGAGCTGGGTCAATGAAAATGGTTAAGAAACAGCCTCACAAATCAATGGAAAGGTTATCTGGAAATGTCCAAGAAAGTGAATCTGACACAGAAGAGACTCCTATTACTTCCCCTTACTTATTGCTATAAAGAAATGTACAGACAGGTTAATGATGCATTTTAGCTCCTCATTACAGTCTTTGACACAAAAATAAGGTGTCTCCCTGCACTGAGAATTGCTCCCAAAGAGCCACTGTTTTCATTTTTCTTGTTATTGCGTTTGCTGGACATCCCTGTTTTCTCTATCTCAATTCACACACGTCTCTCAAAGAAAGATGTAGAAAGCTGGGCAGGCAAAAAGCCCAACACTGAAGGAGAAGATGGCAGGGAAGAATGCTATTTTTATGCTTAGAGAAAGTGGAAGCTGAAAACACCAGTCTCAATGACATGAGAACTGTCAGCAAGAACAGATAATTACACAACGTGAATTCATCCTCATGACAATGACTCTAATGAGATAGGAAATGGAATAAAATCAATATTCTATTTACACTGATAGGACAGTCTCAAAGCTTGAAATTGCCAAATGGCTGTCTTTTAAATCAAGGAACACAAAATTACTGACTGCCTTACAGTATTTTCAAAACACCTCTGCCAAACTCAAAGTTTACCAATAACATATCTCACTATAAAATTTGGAAGAGATACAGCAATTACTCCATGGCACAATTGAGGGATATAATTATAGCACTGTCACAAAATTAAGCTGAAACAATGAGCTAATTAACATCTTGTCGCATAACAGTACTGGATTGGATAAAGGAAAATATTCTTTAGTAAACTACAGCTGAAGAACCCGATTGTCTCACGCTCAGGGCTGCACCCGCTGCTCCCATAGGACTGCACGGAAAAGCAAGATGACTCCTCTTTCAATTTTGAACTTTTGTATATTTCAGGAAAAAATGGGAGTGAAAAGGCAGCAGCAGAGAGCAGCCAGCTGTAGAACAGGACTGCCAGGGTGCTGTACCCTGGGCTGGATTTCACAGCTCCCCAGCCCAGCAACTCGGGGCTTGGAGCCTGGTAAAACTACAAGCACGTTAGCTTTGAACTACTAAGTGCCACGCCAGATTCGTAAAAAACTGCCAACACTGCTTCTACGACCCAGATATTTTGCATAATATACATAGTTTTAGTACTACTACTAGTAGTGTTTTAAAGGTTTTTTCTTTACTGTTTTAGCTCTGACAGACTTGCCTGGTGCAACCTCCCACTGACTTCAGTGGCTCCTCCGGCACATCCCCATCAGACGTGGTTTTATCTTGAGTCTATTTCACAGTTTCTGAAACTGTTTTAGCAGAACCACCTAACTGTGACATTCCATCTGAATTTAACACACCCAAGTGTACTCAGTCCATGAAAACTTGATAAATAATGAAAAAAGAGACAACATGTTGTACACTCTGTGCCCCAACCACGTGCAGAAATCAGGTATTGCTCCAAGATTTCCATCCCTAATCAAACTGCAAACCAATTCCCACCAGCAGCACATGGGCACTGACGTACAAATCCCACAGCCCAATCCTCTCTTATTTTAGATTACAGTAATGCTATTTTCAAGTCAGAAAGTTACACTGCAAATTCCATAAACCCTCTTTCCTTTAAGGAGCAGACAGTTACGGATTAACTGCTCTTGCTGCGATTTTCAAAATTTTTGAAGTCAAGAAACATGCCTGTTGAATTTTTTTTGTAATAACCTGGGGTATATATCAATTGCTTTTACAAAATTTGAGACTTCAGGGCCACACAGGATTCACAGTTTGACAGCATTAGCTAGATGTGTATTTAAGAGCAAGAACAGGCACAGGCCAGTCTGTGTCTCTGGATAAGGACATGGCACACAAGCTGTTATTCTGTTCTTGCAACTTTAAGCCAGGGACACAAAATGGGGAAGGACTATGCCTTTAATCCACTTTTCATCAATTTATGTATTACAAAGCATTTACATATCCATCCCCACCCACCACTGAAGTTGCAAATACTATTTCTGGTAATAAAAACATATTTACACTTTAATTCCTTTACCAAAACATTCACATAATTTTAGAAATGGGAAGTTCTGTATTATCCTGGCACAGGTGAATTCCAACCATAAAAGAAGTGACGTTGCCCAAGCAAGTCTAAAAAGAAGTTATCTTTAAAAATAACAGTAATCTAGTGTTTTAACTGAAAATTCCAAGAACTAACAAACTGAATTGAAAAAAACAAAACCTGCTTTACTAAAATCAGTTTTATTTTCTTGTTCTAGTAGTAATTTTAAACATGTTGTTTCTATACAAAGACATTTGAGAGGCCATAATAAGTCAACTATGCACTCTTCCAAAAGCTACAAGCTATTTATTAATCCGACTCTTGCACATGTTGTTTGATTAACTGCAAATGTACACAAGCCAAGCAAGGCAGGAGAGCAGCAAGATCACCCATGGCAGCGGGGTCAGCCCAGGACCAGGCCCCCCAACCCCGGCATCTCCCCGGAGCAGCACAGGGTGCACAAATACAGACCATTTCACCCGTAAAACCTTCCCTACTCTCTCCTGCACCATGTGGGTCTGACTCTCATGCTCATTATCGTGCCTGTTTCAGTGGGAGCAGGTGCTGGGTGTTGTCCTCAAGAACAGCCATGTGGGAAAGCCCAGGATGAGACCCACAGCCAAGGTTCAAAGCTGGGAGGCACCAGTAGCAGTAGCAAAGAGGCAGAAACACTCCCATAGTGACAGGTGATTTCTAACTGCACATGTGTATGAATTTATATAAAACACAATGATTAGCATCATCCATAATAACAACCACTACAGAAAAAAAGCCATCTCCATGACTCAGCAAGGGAAGGAACCACTTCCCTCTGACATCAAATTCAGCTGATGCCAATGGTTTCAGGGAGAAGTGACCCGGAGGAGCTCTCACTGGTGAGAGGTGCAGCAGACACCAACCCCAGCTTCTCACAGGTCTGATGCCCGAACATCTCCCGTACTGCAAGGGAAAACAGACCAGCACCTCGCTACTGCTCAGGTTTCCACTTATTAATTGGTTTTCACTTCCCTTCCCAAAGCAGCTGCCATGTGGCCCTGGTGCAAAGGGTGGCTTTTCCTTCCCCAGAGACAGCTGGATAAAGCAGTGGGAAAAAGGAATCCTGAGAGACCACTGCAGTCAGCACCTGATGGACCAGGACATACACATGGTCACTACTAACATGATTAATTTATTAATAGTTGCATTTCCTCCAGACAATAAGCTCCTCCCCTTGGCCTCACTATCTCATCCCTGTCTGGGCCACCCCTCCCACGTTCGCCCACAGCAAAAACTCCAGATTTCAAAGTTCTTGTCCGTTCACATGACAACCACTTTGTTAGGACAAGAATTTCAAGTCAGGAGTCCGGATGCAGCCACCACATCCCTGCACTCATCACATTAACTAGCAAGATGAAATCTGAACCTAATTACCAGGAACAGAGCAGGCCATTCATGTCACCTGCCCTGCGCTGGTGTGTCATCCTGCTCCCAGTGACAATGCCAGCAGCTCTCCTGGCCCTGCGGACACACGGGCCACAGAGGGGGGCACAGTTCCACGGGGGACACCTTGCTGCTCGCTGTGGGCTGGGTAACATGCACACTCCCAGCCAGGCCCATCGGAGTTATGGTAATTATGGATTGCTTCATCTTGCATCTGACTCGAGGGCAACCAAAAACGGACGTGAGTCCAGCTAACGAGGAACTTGTTACACTGAGTTCTGCTTGCAGCAGCTCTTAGAACTGGTCACTTCAGCTCAGTCATGGCGAGCTATGGCAACGCAGGGACAATCACACGCTTCTCCCCACGGACCAGAAAATTACACGGGAATGAGGGAAGGCAGAGTCATCAATGCAGTTCAGTTTGGGCTGAAGGACTGCTGCTGAAGTGGCAAACCACCCTGGCTCTGCAGCATGGCCAAGCAGTGCCAGGCACAGCATCCCCAAGGAAGGGCCGGGAGTCCCACACCTCTGAAACCACCCCCGTATCCCAGAGCGGCAGCACTGCCATGCTGGGGACACCTGGAGCAGGGAGGCATTGCCAGCTCAGTGCGATGACGACACTGCCCGACTCCAGCCACCAACGTGAATCACCAGGCAAGGACAGTCCTGCAAAACACTCCAGCGTCTGCTGTGGCACAGGAGACACAGCCAACTGCATTCGCATTCACAGCTGTCTGTTTCCCAGGGAATCTCAGATCCAAAACAAAGCATTTTCGATGTTTTGATACATTCTGGCCTTACATTTAATTTATGTTTATAATCACATCCTTCCAGGATAATAAAAACTTGTACAGCTTCTCAGAAAATACACTGAATCCATATAATCTATTTCATTAGTTACATACGAATCTAAACCACAGAGAATGGGTTTCTTAACTCTCTCTGCTCTGTCACCATCTGAGGTATCAGAGATGACTGTTATGCAATGAATACAAAATTATTTTTCCATACACAGCAAAACAAACCAGTTTAGGAGACACTTTCCTTGACTTAATAGAGATCCTTACATCTACAGTGCTCAGCAGCACAGAAACACTTATTGATGTGATTAATTTTGGATCATGACCAATCTCATGCAAACTAAATAAATACATGTGTCTTCAGATACCAAGCAAAAGCTCCAAGTTAGTCACTGGTATTAAAAAGAAGTAATAAAAATTGCATGACTTTTATTTTAGGAAAGAAGTGGAAAATATCTTTGAGACAAGTTTTTAATCAGTATTTGCTTTAGTATACTGTTATGCTCGTTCATTTTGAACCATGATATGTACACAGCTAACAATAACGATGAGAAACAACCCTCTAACAGCCCCTGTTCAGAACAGCCTCTGCTGCACATGACCTCAGCCAGGAGAGCTTCTAGCACAGAGGAGACAAGCTACGAAGGGGCTCCTGAGCTGGGCTGGTCGCTGTGCATGTGACAGCAGCGGTGCCATTGACACTGTCCCATAGGATCTCTCACATGGAATACCGTATCCTCTACTTGGGTTCTCCTCATTGTGTTCCCTTTTTATTAACACACCAGTGCAAGCTACCCAAACTGAATGCAATGAAGGAATTTTGGAAAAACCTCAAAAGTTTACTATTTTCCTTGTATTTTCCCTCCTACATCTAAAAAGCCACTTTAAAACACCAATAATGAAAGTTTAAATTTCTACTCTTACACAAAAAAACATGGCATATTTGGAAAGCAACTTCTGAAATGACTTAAGAAAAGCTAGCTTTTATAAAAATGGTGATTAAAGACAGAATGCTCAGAAGTTGTAGAAAACAAAACAAATCCAAAACAATAATTTTGTCGGTCATGCAGAAAAATGAGTGAAAGAAGTTCAAATGCTTGTATTTCTGTTCCACCATTAGCTGTATTTAATTAGAAGAATTGAACGGAGCTGTGTCTACTTTTCACAACAAAAATCACATCATTAAAGATTTATTTATTGAATATATTTGCACATAAACACAGGAGCTCAATAAAATGTTGATAAGCAGCAAACAAGATATCTGCCCACGGACTTCCTTCCCAGCAGCCTGCAAAGCTCCAGCACCGCAGCAAGCACCCGCACTCCCAGAACATTTTTAACTGCTACACATCAAAAAGCTCAAACATACATAATTACATTATCAGGATCACAGACTCACTACCTTTGATTTTTCACTGCTTGAAAGAAGGCTCAAAGTCCACTGAAGTTGTGCCTACGTTTGGAGCATGGAAGGGTTCCCATATAAAATTACAGGCAAAGAGTAACAGACTTCACTGAAAACCAGAGGTGGCCATACAAAGCCAAGAATGCTGCCCAGGCATTAATAAACTCTTCCACACACTGGAATGAACATTTTTGTTTGGCTTTTATTCCAAGCTTCAGAGAGCCACAGAAGAAAAAATGGAGAGTTTACTTCTCCCAAGAAAGCCCTGCCGTGTTTATCAGCGCGCGCAGCTGACGGGACCTTCCTTCCACGGGAGCCGGAGGCACAGGCAGCTCTGAAACAGCCGGCGAGCGCGGCCCTTGGGAGCGGCGAGGAAGAGGAAGGGCGGGTGGCCCCGCACAGCACCTCCGCCAGCGGCTCCCAGCGCCTGCGCACACCCAGACACCTCCTTTATATGGCCAATCCAGGCCCGCTGCCTGTGCCTTCAGCTTGGCAACCTGCTCGGAAAACCTGACACACGTGCCTGGTGCAGCGTGCTCCGCAGCCCGCTCGCTCCTCCACGGTGCCCGGGGGGTGCCCGGGGAGCGCGGGGTTCAAAGGCTCGAGACCTTGGGTACATCTAGACCCAACTGACACAGCAAGCTCCACGTGCTCCCACAGCAATTTCCCTACATTTAAAGAAAAGCTCATCTCCTCGAGCGCTGGGTACTGTCACTGCAGTGCAGATAACGCCACTGCAGCGCCACAGCTCCAGCAGCCTCAGGAGCACATCCCACGGGGGCTTTGGCTGCCCGCAGCCCATCCCTGCCCAGGGCAACGGGGGAGCCTGGGGTTACGCACAACACAGAGAGGAGCGCCGAGGGCCTTGCAGGACCAAGCTGGGCAGTTCTGATTGCTCTCCCTTTTTTAGAAGGAAAAAATTCCAATTAACTTCTCTGGAAGCAGGATTGGGCCCCGAGCCCAAAAATGCTCTGGGTTCCCAAGTCCTTACTCACTGCTCGCAGTTGGACTCGCTGGCGCGGGAGACAGCAAGGCGGCAGGAATGCACGGAGCTGCTGCAGGAGGATTTGGGAGCCCGGGGCCCAGCCCTGCTCCTCCAGCCTGCGCCCAAGCTCAGCCAGGGCTCCGTACGTGCTGCAGTAAATACCAGCCATGTACGGTACAAACGCTGCCCTCACTCTCCCCGGTCCCTCCAAAGGGGGAATGCAGATGCCATCAGCTGCCTCCTGTGCAGGCTCTGCAGGCAGACCTGAACCCACAGCCACCCAAGTCAGGACATGCTATTTATAATGCTTTCAACATTTCACTTTTCTCTGCAAATAATACCTGCTCCAAGTTCAAGTCCAAGGCATATTTTGCCTTGCCAGATGATCTGCGACCGTCTCATGACTTATTACATTGTTATCGCTGCTAAGCTGAGCAAACAGGGCTGCTAAGTCTATTAATCTTCTGAAACATGGAGTCTGAAACTGTAGAAACAAAACATCTCACTACAAGATACATAAAATGTGCTCTAGAGAGATAAGGGGGGAATTCAGTGCACGCTCTGGTAAGTTTTTCTGTGCCACTGCAAGCAAGACTGACGCACTTTTGCAAGAGCCGACTCTGGATGTAACGTTACCAACAAGTTACATAAGGGAAAAGAAATTCCTTTTACAAGAGCAGCCTGCCCCAGGGCGGACAGCAAGGCACACTTCCCACAGGAAAACCTGGACACTGCAGACGTTGGAACTGCCACCTGTGCATTCACAAGAAGGACTGATAAAAGGAGCCCAACCCAGCCAGGCTAACCGTGCGGGCTGTGCAGAAGCTCTGCTCAAAACACCAAAGGACTGGACATATTTCAACCTATCTAGTACTTATTGCTTTTTATGGTGCAGAAGTTCACTCGATTCAGCTGCTCATATACAGCTTGCATAATTATGTACCAAAATATTTTTCTGTGAAAACAAGTATTTGGCCTATTTGCCCAAAGCAAAGGTCCCACAAGCACGCAGGGAGTCATACATTTTATCACAGTGCTCAGATCAGGGCAGCTCCAGGAGGTAGTGGGGCTGTGGAAGGACAGACACCCAGGCTGAGCCGGCCCATGTCCCAGGCTGGGCTAATGCTGGTCATGCACCTGCCTTATGGGAATTATAATCTGGCTACACAAAACTCAGGCCCAGCTGCATTTTCCTCAGGCCTGGCTGCCTCAGTTTTCCTGTACAACCTGTAGGTTCAAACCAAAATGAACTCAAACCACAGGATTTTGCACCCTCGTGACAGAAGTGCTGTCACCTTACACACTGCTGCTGCTCTTGCTAATTCGTACCAACAGCAATTTTACCTTCCAAAATTCAAGCTTAGTCAAGCTGAATTGTGAGAACTCAAGTTAGATTTTACTGAGGATAGATTATACCTATTGCAACCTATTGCAAACTTTTTTTCTTCCCAGCTACTTAAAATAAAGATGTTTTGGATAAAAATACTCTTCCATAACAATTACATGCATATAATCTGAAACATGGACTATTTCACAGGGTGGGAATTGACAGAAAGTAGACATTTAAAAATATTAATTGACCCCTTAGGAAAGGCAGTTCTCCTGATAGACAGTGGGATTTCACCCCAAGGTCAGCATACATCAAAGCCAGCCCCCAAAGTGCCCAATGGGCATAGGCAACCTCGTATATGACAACCTGCCCCAGCTCAGGGCGCTGCTGTTGCTCTCCTGTTGCTGCCTCTGAAGCTGTTGACGAGACCTCAGAGCATCTTCAGAACAGGAGAACTTACTGCTAGTTTTGAATGCACAGATCAGGGTAAACCAACATTTGTCACTGGCTTTATTCTCTGAGCAGAGCACTGACTAGGACATTCCTCCTGCACAGACTGCTGAAGGGAGAGTGGGCTCCAGCATCCTCACAGGAACCACACAAAGCCCTCACCTTGCAACTCTCTACATTAACCGTGTATTTTCTTATCTTGGGATGTATTGAAGTTTCATCACAACTGCAACATGGCTTTAATAGTCTCTTCTCTTTCCTTGTTAATTGCTGGGAACTCTCTTTGACACTAATGGAATTGCAATTGCACATGTTCACGGCAGAGCAGGCTCCAAATGTCACTGAGGACAGCATTCAAACATATTTACATGTTTATGCTTTCGGTAAATAGCTACGGGGTAAGAGGAAAGAATGTTGTTTACTTTGCTGCATTACTTGGGAAACTAAGTTTACAGTACATAATTGTTAATAAAATTAAATAAAATAATAATCATAAGCAACTGCTCTAATCCCTAAGGCACACAAACAGTGGAGACCACCAGTCACTCAAGGGAAAGGAGAGCCCCCTGTGCAGGGCTGGGCACAGCAGGACACATTGAAGTGTAGGAATTCCCAGGGAAGTGATATTCTGGGGAATATTTCTCTGCACTCTGGACTCCCACAACAAATAGGAACAGAACTTTTCCTGCAGTTTTACTTTAACGAGCTGGCCTAGCTAACCTGCTGTTTACAGCATTCCCATTGAAAACATGCCTAAGGAAAACACCTATTAACCCTTTCAAAGTAAGGGAGAGTTACCACAAGGCCTTTTACACACATGACTTCCTCAGAGTCAGAAAAATGATGTTTGCAGATTATCCACCAGTTCCTGAGCAGGAATCATCCTGAGAAGAAATCATCCACTATTTAGGAATTGAGAGGTGCTAAGGCTCATCCCCCTAATTATAGGCATCCCAGTGTCACTACCACCTCCCCACTGATGCTGAAGCAGCAGAATAAAACAAGTACTCAAAGGAAATAAAAACAGAGAGGGAAGCCTATGATTTAATCTGAGCTGGCCATGAGATCTTCATCTACACCACACGCGTAAGAACCTTCCTGTGGCCACAGAAACCCTCCTGGACACTGAGGCTGAAACCATGCAGCTTTTACAGCCTGTCTGTTCTGGACAGCCAAACCCTGGCCCTGTGGGGCAGCACCCTTCCAATGGCCAGTGTGTGCTCCAGCTGTTTGCTGGCATCCATCACCATCTCCTGGACCTCACAGTTACACTCCAGGCTTCCAACACAGGTGGCTCCAAGGACAGGGAAGTCAGAGCAGCACCTGATGCAGGCATGCAGCAGAACATGGCTGGGACATCGCACCAAGGCCATGGAATGGGGCATTCACCTGCCCTCCAGAGACCCCTCGGAGCACAGACTGCAGGAGTGCATCACAGATTCTCTCAGCAGGATCTTCCCCGCTGATGAAATTTTGAAATTTTGCAAAGGAGCATGTCCAGTGCTCCCAAGACACACAAACTGGGCAAGCACCAGAAACCTCCATGCCAACCAAATGGGTTTTAAAAGAAAGCAACAGCAGCACCTACTACTTTCAAATGCTCAGTGTGTGGTATTTGTCACAGATGCATCTAGAAATGTTAGTTTATTCAATCCTTGGCCTTGCTATAGGAAGCAGAGTATAGATAACTCAGTAATTACCTAGTAATACTAGAAAATTATGAACAGCACCTGAGACTTAGTGAAGCACCAAAGTAGAACAATTCAGGAGGTAGAGCAATGCAAAGCAAAATTTACCTTGTTCCACAACTGAACATGAATGTCTACATTTAAGGCTTGAAGCAACTTGATTCAAATATTTATTTCTGATTATGCTGTTGAACTTCCAAAGCAAAATGGACCACCAGCATTTCCAGTTTTTAGAAAAAACAGCCAAAACGCTGAAATTTTTATAGGCCCACCCAGCACACCACCAAGAGCCATGTGCCCTTCATAGAGCTCCCCCTGCACCCTCAGCCTGTGTACACTGACCACAGCCAGGCACCCAAAGAACAACTCCCTGGCCTGACTGCCTAAGAAAACCCTTTCAGAAAAGACTGCTCCCAGTTATGGTTACTTCCACGATTAGATAATAATATACCAGAGAAATTCCCTGCTTCCGCTAATTAAATTGCATTGTAGATACTTCTGCAAACAGACGCTATCTACTACCTTGCTAATCCACCAATTCTAACCCCCTAACACCTCCTGCCCCAAGGGTGAAGGAGGTGGTCAGACACCTACCCAGGGGAGACCAGGCTGGAGGCAGCTGTGGGATACACCTGAACTGGCCATTTCCCACATCTGCTTTCAGCCCAGAAAACAGAGAGCTCAAGCCTATCCTGGCACACTGCACAGCTGTGCTTCCCAACACTCCAGAGACAGCAAACACAGAGGAGGATTTGGTGGGTAAAGGAAAAGAAAACACAAAGTCAGGCTGTTCCCAGTGCAGGGAAGGCTGGCACTGGGCAGGGGATGGACGGAAGCCGTGGACATACCCTTTGCTGCAGCCCAGGGGTTCACAGGGCAGCTCTGGCACTGCTGCTGATTGACGTGAATTACAGATTCCTCACAGGATGCCCCAGTTTTGCCCATTGATTCAAGTGCCTCACAGTATCACAAAGCATCTGCAGACTCTGCCTCTTCCAGCCATTCAGAACAAATTTAATCCAATGATGGCTTTAAGGAAATGAGACAATAAACGCACCCCAGTACTTTCACTGTCATATATCAGACCAGGAATTCTGCTTCTGTATATTTTTCCTCAGTAGCCCAAGTAAACAACAACTGCACCATCCTGAACTTTCATGTGTCACACAAACCCAGCAGAACCCACAATTACTATTAACTCCAACATACAGAGCAAAAAGTTTTCTAAATTTTTGCAAGCCTAGAGACTGTGAAACGTAGACTGTTCAGTCATTGCCATCGCTTTTCCATTTAAACAGCTTTTGGTTTAATTAAGCCTGGAGAAGTTTTGTGGCTCAGAAGCCCTGAGCTTTTAAATCCAGCCCTTTTAAACTCAGTGAAGTCCAATTCCATTCTACAGTGCTCCAGTCTACGCCTGATCTGGCATGAGCTAAGGAAAGCAGAGAGACACAAGCCTCACAACATTTCAATTCCAGAAGCACACACTGCAACCATCAAGCTCAGCTCAGCATCACCCAGCACCCCTGTCCCTGCTAGACGAGTTGTTGGGGTGCCCTGCACCCCAGAACACTTCCTAGGCAGCGCGTCCAGCTCAGCCCACAGCGCCCTGCAAGCAGAGAGACTCCCAACACCTCTGGTTCCTGCAGTGGCACATCCCAACCTTCCACATGCAGCAGTCCTGTCACCACTGCAGCAAGCACGGGGTTGCCAAGCCTTTCATTTCTTCCTCTTTTATCCACTTTAAATTATCATAATATTGTTCTATGCCGGTGGGCCTGCCCAGGGTCAGTGGCACATGCAGCCAGCCCGAGGGGAGCCTGCAATCTCTCCTCAGCTCTCACCCCAAGCTTCCCCTGCAGCAACAAGTGCCATCGGTTAATTATTCATTATGCAAATAATTTCCTTGTCACTTTGGAATGTGTTGTCGTTTCATTAGAACCTTTCCTCCGTAGTGCCAAAAGAAGACATAACCCAGTTAAGTTATTCACCATTACTATTCATTACTCCCATCCCTCTTTCCCGTTACATCCCTTCCCTGAACCGGCTCTCCCGCACTTCATTATCTCTGTCACCCGTGTCCTGCTTCTCCCTTGCTCTGGGGTATGTATTTCCCACCTCAAAAAAAATCACCAAAAGAAATTAGTTCTTTCTGAAAGAAACGATCACATATTTTTCCAAGACAACTATTTTGCACAAACATTCCTGCATTTTTCTCTTCCACTATACCAACCGACTTGTTTGCAGCTGCAAACCAAAGTTCTGAATTCAAGAACTTTCCGTAAAAAGAAAACAAAAAGCTCTCTTTCCCCCACGATAACGCGGCAGCTCCCGGGGCCAGGCCGTGCGGTGAGTGCGCACAGGGCGATGCCGCCCTCACCGCCGCGTGCTGCAGCCGCACCGCCGGTTCCGCTCGGGGTCCCCGCCGGCTCCGCTCGGGGTCCCCGCCTGCTGCAGACCCCTCACCGCGGTACCGACCCTAAAGGACACCCCACCCGCCTGCCCGGAGCACCGCGGAGCCGGCCGGGCAGCCCCGACCCAGGGCCGAGCCCCCGGCCCGGCGCTCCCGAGCGCCGCGGAACCGCCGCTCGCCCC
>VXAZ01006521.1:1056408-1081649 GCA_013399875.1 Gymnorhina tibicen
GCGCGGAGCGGGGCGGCGGCGCGGCGGGCTGCCCTCCCCCGGGGCCGCCCTCCCTCATCCTCCCCGCGGCGGAGCGGCCGGCGCCTCATGAGTCACCGAGCCCGGGCCCGCACACGTGCCCGGCCCCGCCGCCTCCGGCCGGGGGAGGGACGGCAGGGGCGGCCTGGGGGCGGGCAGCGCTGCCCGCGGCCGGGCCGTGTCCGCAGAACACCCAGCGCGATTGCTCCAGACCCCGCAAACGCCGTCACCGAGGACACGATCCTCAAAAGATTTGCTTCCCAAAGCAGGTAGAAGGACCCTGCATGGCTCCCGGTTCCCGCTCTTCCTTCATCTTAGCAAGCGAAGCCGTTGCAAACCGGTCGGTTTTGTCGGCGTGGCCCCAGCGAGGCCAGCCCGGAGGCTCCTGCGGGGGCTGGCATGGGGCTCCCCCGCACCCTCCGTGAGGACCTGCACCGCTCCCTGCCCCTCCAGAGCAGCAGGCCCATCACCGAGCCAACATCAGCTCTGCCCCGTGTCACAGGGCAGGTGTCGGTCTTGCCGTGTGGGTGACACTGACAGGAGAGCGCAGAAAAGGACACGCAATAGCCTAGATCAGCCAGAGGTGTATCAATGTGTCCCCTGCCGGGACACGCACCCAGGGCCACGTGCAAAGGAGGCTCATCAAACCACTGTAGTGCTAACCACACTTTAGGAAAGACATAAACAAACTGAGAAGATCCCAAGGAAGGGCAAAAATTATGAGATTTAAAAGCATGGCTTACCAAGGCAAGAGGAACTGATAAAGAATACTAAGGAAGAACCCATTTAATTTCTTTCACCTATAAAAAGTCATTATAAACTTGATGGTTATCTACTGTTCTCTGCATTGACCTAGAGGACTAAAAAAAGAGAGGGACACACACCTAAGTATGCGCAGAGGCAGGCAGGCTGCCAGTCAAGGGGATGTACAGGGGCATGGGGAACGCCGGGTCCAGTCCCACCGGTGTCAGCTTGATGGGCGGTGGCATGAGAGCTCCAGGGACAGCAGTGGGGATGAAAGCATGGAAAGAGCTGGAAGCAGCACCAGGAATGACTGAAGCACAGCAATGATAACCTGAAATTTAAGGGCACTATAAAGAGCAGGGAACAATTTTTCCTTGTATTTATGGCAGTGAGGACATGAAGATGGCCTTAAACTGCAGGGAGAGAGAATAAGGCTGGACTGAGAGAGGAAAGAAGGACTGATAAGGTACTAAATCAAGGTTAGGCAGTCTTCTGGAGGAGTGATTCAGGTACACTCCACCGTGCCTGAGGCAAGGGAACGGATAAAGGGCTGTGGTCCCTCTTCCAGCTCTTTCTTCCCCTGGTCCTGATGGGTTTACACTGTTTGATCTCATTTCTGTGTTACAGCAGCAGCCCAGTCCCTCCCCAGGCTCACAATAACCTCCTACATTGTTCATCCTTTCTCTTTTATTTTTGTGCCATTTGCCATAAAAGTGTCCTGTGCCTTTGGTAAAACAGAGAGAACTGCAAAGCAGTTTTCATTTTAATAAAGTCAGTGGCAGCATTCTCCGACTCTGTCCCTTGCTGTCTAGGCAGCAGCAGTGTCTGAGCCAAACTCACACCCAAAACCTACAAATATTTGTGATGATTCCTGGAGACATCTTGTTTCCTATTTTATTCCCAAGTATTCTAGCATATGAAGCAACTGCTTATTGATAAGGCTGATTGCATCTTACTGATAAGGCTGAGCACATCTCACTGCATATACACATATGCGTCCAAAAAACAGTTATTCTCTTTTCCCGTAAACGTTTAGTTTCAATTTCTGTTTCCTTCTGTAGGGAACAATGCAGAGTGCTGTTGCCTCATGGCGAGCGCTCCAGCAGTTTCTGTTCCTCCCTTTTGCTAAATTTAACGGTGCCAGTTCACCAACACAGGGAAAACCCGTCATGCCCCGTGCCTCCGGCAGGCACCAAAGCCAGGGTAGGTGCCTGACCGCCTCCCTGGGGGTCCCTTGGGGTCAGGCTGCCAGATGATCAGCCCTGCTGCCTCTCCACAGGAACATCAGGTACCACAGGGAACTTTCTAGGGGCTTTAACCACTCTGTGATTTGGGAAGCATTCTAAAACACGTCACACACTCACAGCTCCACCTCCAAAGAGCTTTCTCCTCGCTTTGGTTATGAAAAGAGCCATCAAATAAATGAGTGTTCATGGAGACAGACTGGCACTCCTGCACATGAGCTCTGCTGCCAGCGTAGCCTACCCCATGCAAAACATCCTAATGTCTGTAAGGAGGTGATTTTGTCCTGTAAGGAGGCGATTTTGTCCCATAGCTGTTTCACATCGGCCCTGCACTGGCAGGGACTGAGCACATGGCGAGGGTCTGAGGGCTGCTGCAAGGATTGGGTACCACGGGTACCATGCACATTAGAAACCAAAGCACAAAAATGACAGCAGGCATATCCATGGTTAAGTTTTCAAACTGGGTTTGATTTCCCTTCCAGCTCCCTTCACAGCTCAGGCCGGTGCTCCAGCCCAGCACAGGCACTTCACTGAAGGGCTGCCCACTGCTCTCCTCCTGCGGGGAAACACCAGATATTCTACAGACCTCTGTCCTTTACACCTTACACTTCTTGATGACTTTATTCTGAATCCTCATCCCTCTCTTATTTTCAGCATTACTGGCACGTTACCATCTCTCTCCAGGAGCACATGGTGGCCACAGCAGCCCTTGGGGCTAGATGCTGTGACAAGTAGCAGTCGTGCAGTGGTGCCCTGCTGCCAGAAAATAAACACCAAACTCCCTCCCACCCTCCTTCCCCCTAGGCTCCCGTATTCAGCCATGGTTTAATTTCAGCCTCTCTCTGTTGCTACAGACTGGGATTCCCGTGCCACCTGTTTTTTTAAATTGGGGTGTTCATCCCTAGCCAGCAGAATAGCAGCCTCCAAGGAAACCACAAGGCACATTGATAGCAGTGAAGAGAAGGAAAAAGACAAGGAAAGAGACAAGGAAAAAAACAATGAAAAAGACAAGGAAAAAGACAAAAGAGTTTATCTCCAGTGTCAGGTGGTGTTAAACATCTTTTAACACAGACACCTAAGCAGAGGGTTATGTTTTGTGAGATGAACTGATAATGAATAATTCCTCACTTGACTTTGGGAGACATATTTTGTTACCTGGTCTTGAGATCTGAACTCTAGCTGCTTCCTTCCTGAGGCTTTTTGTTCTATTACACAGGCTAGAGGGGATATAATTAACTTTGCTTTTCTTGTGCTCTAATCACCCCTGCAACAGAGCAGGCAGCACTTTGGAAATAGAATAGGTTTAGTGAGCATCCCTGCTCAGAGCTGCCCAGCCTTGGGAGGATCCAGGTGTGCTGCATGCCCGAGGGAGTGCAGGCACCTCACTGGCCAGGAGAGCTTTCTAATACCTGCTGGTTAGCTCTTACAGCTTTTTCTAGAAACTGGAGACTGAAAGGACAAAGAAGCATCCCATTTTCTTTCAGAAGATGTTGTATTCTTACACTTGTGTTTTAATGAAATTTAATCCAGATCAGAACAAAATCCATGACAACTGGTATCCCATCATATTTTATATTAACCTGCCTCACTGTGGTGCAGTGCAGATGTCCCCTCAGATAAGGCAGCCCTGGCTGCAGAGCCCCGATGGGCTCTGGGAGTGAACATTGTACTGGGCCATTTGTGCTCTTCCTGTTCCCGTTCTCGCACAAAGAACTCCGTGGGCCATTTCCTCCCTGACACCCGACATCACCGCGCTGGGCATTTTCAAAGCACTTGTTCTGGTCACAGAGTTTCTGTACAAACTCCTCCCTGCCCAAATTCTTCTTAAATAATGGCATAGGACAGTGTCTGCGCAAGTGACCTTTCCTATACACAGAGCTCAGGCCTTTCCTAAAAGACAACCAGTGCCCAGGCTGTGCCTCCTGGTGCTACGTGGGCATCGGCAGCATGGTGCAGGTGTGGGCGCCAGCTGCTCCCACTGGAAGGGCAGCTCCCACTCCACCCCTGGTCACACGGCCAAGCTCCACAGACAGTGTTTGGCTGCATTGGTAATTAGGCTTATTTAATTGCATTTTCCCATCTAAGTCCATTTTCACGTGGGAACAACCTGCCCCCTGGGTTGGGTGCTGCTCCCTGCAGTGGGAGGCACTGCCTCAAGTGCTGGTGTCTGCTGGGAACCCCACTTGGACACCTCCCTCTGGGACAAGGCACAGCTCCACTCTGTCTTAGCGCTGGGAGACTGGAGCTGTGTCCTGGGCATCTGTGATGGCATTTCTCACTGTATCCCATAAAGTGAATGCATTCCATTCACACTGGTTTATGCACGTTACAGGGGATCAAACCCTAGAGCACGGATGTCCGGCGAAAGCTCTGTCATAACAAAATGTCCGGGCAGGGTAAAAAGGAAACCATAAGGAAATCTCAGATCCGGGGGTCTCCCAGATCGTCATCCAATGCCAACAACAATCACCACCTGAGATTCCAAACACCCAACAGACTAATTTTCTTACAGCAAAGATAAAGAAATATGTCATTGCACACTCAGCATTGTGTGCCACTCAGCCCAGAAGACATAAATCAGTACTGGAGGACAAAGGGAAACATTGTGTGCTGAGAAAGTTTTTTGAGAGGTATTTCGTGGTTTAGAGTCCCTATGTGCTACTGCAGCCGGAGCAAGAAAGAGGAGCTCTCCTGGCTGAGTCAGTGCAGCCCTGGTGCTACTGAGGTGAGAGGCTGACCTACAAAAATGGTGCCAAGGTGCCCGCCCTTCCCTCTGAGCCCGGCAGGCAGCAGGGCCAGTGGTCACCTAGAGCATGGCACTAGGACACCAGTGTGTCCCAGAGCCCGACGGGAGGGTGGCTGTGGGCATCCTCTTCACAGCTGCACCTCAAGCAGAACAAAAACACTTCCTCACTGGGGAGCTACCACCCGCGAGGGGCATGGGGGACTCTATACCTGGCCTCACACACAGACTGAAACCACAGTGCAAATCCACCCGAGCTCCAACTATGTCCTTCGTCTTCATTTCATCTCACCAAATAGCTGCAATCCAGCAGTCACAGAATCAACCTATACTCTGATTTTCCTTCTTTCCTTGAGCCTTTATTAAAGGCAGACACAGGAGTTGCTTCAAACCCGGACTGAACATGACTGCGACTCTGGAGAAGCCGTTCGCTTCCTGATGCCCTTATTTGTGCAACACTGGTGAAGCTCAAGTTCCCCAAAAAGGTCTGACACAAGCTCCAGTGCTGCCGCCACGGAAGGCCCTGCTGCCTCCCTGCTCTTCCGGAACCCGCTCCCGCGGCTGCTGCACGGCACACGCAGCCATTGCTTCCCCGCCAGGCCACAGCACATTTGTTTCTGTTTTAAGAATCTCATCTGCATGTGCATTTTTGTAAATATAACGCACAAATTTATGACTTGGCCCTTACACCATTTTGTCCTTTTACTTTAAAGCCTCCTGCAACTACTATGCGATAGTATTTTTGTTGAAAGCAATAAAATACTTACAATCTCTTCTAGTCTACAAGCACACAAATGAGCAAAATCCACATTGCAAATTCCCAGCAAATAACATGTGATACATGTTACTGCTTTTGCACTTTCTGCACAGGCAATTTCTTTCCTTCTCTGCAGCTCATGCTGGAGCCCCTCCAGCAGCACCTGGTCGCTCCCCCAGTCCCATGGGAGCAGTGTGGGTGCTCAGCCCCATGGCTGCTGCGTGCAACCCAATGTGGTGTTTAGTCACGGAAAACTGGCGGGACGTTCGCCAGCAGCAGCGGATTTCACAGTAGGAAGCTGAGGGTCACTCTCAAAGGATTAATGTCATTTTAATATCCCATGTGCTTAACCAACACCCCTCAGAGTGCCTGAGCGGGGCTGAGGAGCGATGCTCCAGGGATGGACACCCACCTGCTTTGCCCAGGGCTGGCAGGACCCTGCGGAGGAGCAGCGCTTGCCCCCATTGGGAAATGCACCCAATGGCGGGAGTGCCTCACCAGCCCTGTCTCCGCTCTACCGCCAGAACAGATGTTAAACCAGCTCACAGGGCTCTTGCAAGCACGCGAAAACCTCTCTCAACTTTTCCAGCACAGTAAGCACCACAGGTGATGAACTGATAAAACTGCAGTAAAAGCAGAAGAAAAGAGAAGATGCACCGCTGGCGCCATGGCAGTGGCTCCCGCGCCGCGTTTGTCCCGCGTGTCCCCGGGAGCAGGCTGGTGCTCACTCAGGGTGGAGCTCCACGCCACAGAGGTTCCAGCGGACCCCCGGCATGCGCCACAGAGGGTCTAACTGCGACTTTTAATGCTCTTCAGAACCACAGAGTTTCGTTACTCGTGCCTTGCATAAAAACGTCTTGCATTTAGTGTTCATTTCTCTAACATACTATTTGAATCTTCCCTGACTCAAGATAGCGAGACTCATATGCGAAAGCAGCACAATGAAAGATGACAATAAAACCGCCCAGCTTTGCGAACAACTCACCGTCCGTCACCGACGGCCGCACTGTCCTGCTGCGATCTGCGGGCTGGCGAGGCCCCGCGCTGGGGCGAGCGGCTGGGTCCCCACCTGGGGCTCCTGCGCGGTGCACGGGGCGCCAGCGGCGCTGCTGGCACAGCCACCGCCTCCCCGGTGCCGCGGGGCCAATTACAACATGCCGCTCCGTGCGACCGCAGCACGGCGGCCTGGCGAGGGGGGAGCGGCGACAGGCCGGAGAATGACACTTACCAAACCTACGGGGCCGAGCGTTTGAAGCGAGCCCTGCCTGCAGCGGTAACCACGGCCACGGCCTGGGCTTTGCATATATATTTTCTTAAGGAAGCAAAAATTACTTTCTGCTAATAAAAAAGGACATGCCAGAGGAAGTGCTTTGCATGGCGGCTGCAGCCCAGCTCGCTGACGGGGAGCTCACGTCAGGGACACGGACACGCGGTTTGAAGCGCTCCGGTTGCACATGTCTCCCTGTGAGCCATTAATCTGCCCGCTGGCAGCTGGTGGGGGAAACAGGCTTGGGCCGCTGACATGGGCCCCGGCCCGAGGTCCCTGGAAATGGGGCAATGGGGGCTGGGGCGGTGGCCCGGGACTGCTTCCTGCTGCAAGCCGCAGATAACGGCTGCCCGGCCGGCGCGCCGCCGCCAGCGCCCGCAGCACCCCTGGCCTCGCCAGCCAGGGACTTTCAGGCCCAGTTTTGCTATTTCTGCTGTGGTTACCACCATTTCTAGGCTTCCAAAGCCAGCAGCCCTTCCGCCCAAAGCTCTGCTGCACTCGGAGCCAGCTGGAAACGTCCCTCGCTCGGCCCAGGGGGAAATCGCCAAGGCGGCCCATCTCCACTGCTCACGGCAGCTTTGGTAAACCCGGGGAGAGGCTCCCGCCCGGCAGCGTCCGTGCTGGGCATGGCCCAGGCAAGGGGTGCGAGGGTGACACAGCCGAGAGCCCCAGCGTGGGCACCGCTGCAGTGGCAACGCCGCGTGGCTCTGCTCGGCTGTGCCAGCTGCTCGCCACGAGGGCTCCTACCCACGGCCCCCGCACCCACGGCCCCGTGCCGGCAGCGGAGCCGCCTCCCGCGGGCCCCGGTCCCTGCACTGCCCGAGCTCGGGGCGCGCTGGAGCTGCAGCTGGAGGTGCAACACGCGGTGAAGCAGCCTGGAAGCGCTGCCGTGCACAGGATTTCCTGTAATTTCTCTCCGCTCCTCCACCGGTGTCCCCCTCTGCTCCTGCCCTGCATTAGAATGCTGCTGGGTTCACCATCCCACCCTCCGGGGTATTGCAGGAGTAAAGGGAACAGCTTTCCATGAGTCCCTGAGCCTGGCTCATGGCAGGTACCAGGCAGCCCCGGCCTGGCACAGCCCCAGCTCGACAGCAGCGTGGGGGGAGCGTGTCTCTCTGTCTGCACAGCTTCCTCGCTGAGGCTGCCGCAAGAACTGCCCCGTGGTGAAAAAGAGAAATCCTGAGTCCTGATTTCAATCACTAATAAATAATGAATTGCAGAGAGTAAATGATAGACTGATTTGATCTTACTAGGATTTGGAATAATCACCTGAGAAATATCCATTCCTATTACAGAATTTTGGCAGGGATAAGGATACACTGCATGAGGGATCTCTTCCTCTCCTGAAACCTTTTTCCAAGCAAAGCACAGGCACCTTGGTCCCTTCTCTGGGCTTTCCAGAGGTTCAGCAGCCTGGTCAGAGTAAACCCCCTGATGAGGGTGAAGGATACCCAGAAATTTCACACAGAGAGATACAACAGATAAAATTTCCCAGGGTTGTCAGCTATCTGTGCAAGAACCCAACATCCTCAAGGCCTCTCTCAGAAAAGAGGCATCCATGGAGAGGGGCCCTGGTCTAGTCTGAAAATCACGACTGAAATGACAGATTTTCTCCTTTCTTCTGGTACAGCTCTGGCACTGCCGGGCACAGTGCATTAGCAAATACCGCCATTTAATCTGACATGAATACCCAGGCTATAAACAGAGAGCAGGGCCCGTCTGCCTTCTCTGCGGTGTCAGACATGCAGCAGGGGGAGTCTTCATGCTCTGATGAATGGGTAAAACTGCTCACTAAATACTGATCACAGACGCACTTGTTGGCACATCATTACTCAGGCCATGGCTTGCTGTGTGGCATTGGTTCTCAATTAAACTAAAGTGTCGTCAGCCCCAGACTGCGCCGGGCGAGCAGTGGTGGTGGGACACATGACAACACTGCCAAGCTTTTTTCCTTTTTTTTGGTCACTGTTCCCGAAGAGTCCAAAGCCTGAGATTTTTCTTAGGCTGCAATTATTAAAATAATGAGTTCCCTCAGAAAGACTTTCTCATCTCTCAGCTCAGATGCCCTCCCATGGGGGCTGGCAGGGGAAGGACAGCGGGGACTGAGCACGGTGTCACCGTCTGCCTCTCGCCCATGCTGGAACAGCCCGAGCCGGCCGGCTCAGTGACCCTGCCGCCTGCTCCCGCGGGCCGGCTGCGGCCGAGGTGCCGCGTCTCAGACACCAACACCCACCACAGAGCAGTGCTGAGCAAATGTCTCCTCTCCTTGCAAATGTCACCAGCGCCCGCGAGCTCTGTGGAGGGGCATCTCTGGGGGGACTGGGGACGTGTCTGCTCCTGGCCGTGCTGCCCCGAGGGCAGGTGTCCGCACCAGGGACTGTGTCACTGGCGGCAGCAAGGCAGCCCGTGTCATTGTGCTGCTGAAGGGGTTTCTGTTCCCAACATTTCAGTAGCTTTAATTCTTTCTTATTAAAGCTAGCAGTGTCTGACCAATCACCCGACTCCATTCTTCTCATTATTTTTCCAAATTTTGGTCATGTAATTGTTTTGAAAAATAATGACTGTAAAAGCTTTCAGGGGCAGGAGCGTTTTGTTTTGTTTGCAAAGAATGAGGAGCCTCTGGTTAATCTGTAAAAGATTATCTGAATCAGAGGAAGTGTGGGAAACATATGGACAATCTCATCTCTCCCTCATTAGGAGATAAAGTGTCCTCACTCCCCGTTTTCATCCCAGCTCTGGCAATAACAACTTTGCCTTCCTGCTGGATATCGTGTCAAACAGATCCAGATTGGAAACAAAGGTCTCTTCCCTGATATGGGAACCAGGAGCAGGATCCTCATGTTTTTATATTAAAGCCCAGTGTGAAATAATAAACTGACCCTTTGGTACCTTCTTGTGTTGTTTAGGCAGCTTTTGTATTTTCCGTGAGGAATTGCGTAACCGAGGCAGGCCTGTGCCGTGGGCACACTGGCCTGGCTGGCACTGGGCAGGAGTGGGAGCATCTCAACATCCCTGAGCTCCATGCCATACAGGATTGTTTGAGTCCAACCATAAAGGAGCAGGGGGTTGGCTCAAAAAATAAAAGCACGTAGTTCCCAAAAGTGAAATTCATACGTAAATGCAAAGTGCACCAGGTAAAACGACAGACACTTATTTGCTCTGTTTGGCATTTTTTTCCCTTTCAAAAGGTAGATCCCAAACAAGTGATGCTACTAGAGGCATTCCTGCTGTATTCTTTTCCTTTTTTCCCCCTCTTTTTCTTTTTTACTAAATGTATCCAGGTATAAAATAAAAGATAGTTTTAAGAAATTTGCAGATTTTTCAGGCCTAGGACTTTATTTAATTTTCTTTTTCAATCCTACATGTTATCATCCCAGTACTTGGCAAAGAGCCAGTGGAACTGCACTCCTTCCCTGCCTTTACAGCCTCCCTGGTCTTCCAGAGAAATGGCACATTCCTGCCCGCACTAATGTGGCCAAATTAAATATTAACTCCTGGAAATGTTCCTCATTTCTCTCACATATCATCTGGGTGAGGCTCCCTAGGCTCTGAAGTTCGCCGGTACCGCGGTGCCTGTGATGCTGAGGCACATTCTGGCACATTTCCCTTCCAGAGGAAACTGTTCCCGTCCCAGAGCGGGGTGCAGGTGAGCGCTGGGCCCACACCTCCTGCCGCCCTCAGCACGCAGGCATCACATCTCCTACAGCCAGGACTTCAGGCACTTTGCTCTCATCTCCAGATCTACTATGTCAAATCCGAGCTGCCCAGCTGTCCCCTAAATGACAGAGGCATCAATAGTTCACAGCCCCATTTAGAAACAAAGAAATTCTTCACGGAAAAACCACAGCCAACTACTTATTAGTTACTCTCAATATTTGACTCTAAAGCATGGCTGCTGCTGAGCAAGAAACGCTGCTCTGGTGAAAGCTCTGGAGTTTTACCAAAGTATCCCTCTTACTTCCAGAGGATTTGTGCATCTGTGATCCAAAACAGCCACGTTTAAAAGTATTCTGCTGCGAAAACTGCCAAGGGGCACAAGTGGAAGCACAAGGTGAGTCTGCCTTCACACAGAACACAGCAACCCCAACAAGGAGATGTTTCTAAAGGACAACATAAAGCACAGAACGACCCCACAGCCGGGTGCCGGGGACCCCTGCCCTGCCCAGCCGCGCCTGCTGAGCGCCGGGCCACGGGGACGGGGCTGCGGGGACCCCCGCGTGTCCCCCCGGTCCCTCCCCGTGCCCGGCGCTGCTCCCGACAGCGGAGCGCGATCCCTGCAGCGCCGGAGCACGGCGGCTTGGGAACTCCGGTGCCACGGCACGGCCAGGAGCACTCGGAGCCGAACAATCCCGGCCAGCGGGCTTTGGGGCCGTTGTTCCCGGGGACGGGCTGGGGCAGGCGGGACCCGCCCGGCCGCTGCCGCCGGAGCCCTCGGCACCACGGCCCGGAGCCGGGGAACCTTGGCCAGGAGCCGGTGCCACACGGCAGCTGCTGCCCCAGGGCAGGGTGCGGGGTGTGCTCCAGGAAACAGGGCTGCGGTGCGTTCTGCGGCGGCACGGGCCGAGCCATCCCAGGGGACGGCGGCTCGGGCAGGCGGGGCACCAAGAGGTGCTCAGGTGGCGTGGGACAGCCAAGACCCTTCACGTCCCTGCCTGGGAGAGGGCACTGGCTTTTTGTCACTTGGTTGAAGTGATGCCTAAAGGTTTCCTCCAGCCTTGCAAGCACTCAAATCAATATATCTTTCTGTCTCTTCAGGAAACCACAGTCCTCAATTTCTTCACGAGACACTGCTAATTCACACGGGTCTAGTTGAGACCTACTTTCAGACACATTATCTGCTATGAGACGCCCTCCAAACAAGCATTTTATAGCACGTGTTTTCCCAGCCTGAGGAATTAACCAACACAGATAAAGTATTTTGGGGTGGGTACTGAGTTCACAGCATATGAGAGGCCACATTACTTCACTGGAGCAACATCTCTGACAGCCCTTGTCTGGATGCACCAGCCCCATCCTGTCATGCCCAAAGTAAAATAATCAGAATAAAAATATAGGAAGATGACAAAAGTGTTGTTTCTGTCTTACTCTCAATGAAGGCCATGTCCAAAAAGACAGTTTCAGGGGTTTTTTTCTGTAGTCATATGTTGCTCAAGAACTGCAAACAGGATGATGGACCCCCAGTTAACCAAAGCACGGTGACAAGCACAGACCCCACAGACAGACAGAACACACCGCCCACTTCACTCTGACACCAACCAAGAACTTCCACCATCTGCTTTTCTATGACAACTTGTCGTAGAACATCCATCCCCTTTGCCAGTGTCCAGGCTCCCAGCCGTACTCCAGTGGGGCACAGCCCTTCCACAACCTGCCATGCCATGGGCAGAAAACCAGAGCAGTGCTTGCCCAGTACAGACCAGCTGGTGCAATGGGCATACTGGGATGTAGGGTGACATCCCCAGAGCCGGGGTTAACGATCAGCTCATTCTGTAAACACGGCTGTGTTCTCTAACTCAGTATTTAAAGTTGTACTCCTCATTAAGAGGTGACTATAGCTACAAGTCATAAAAATCAGATTACAAGTAGCTAATCATTAGGTCATACTTTAATTGGGTCTTTTTAGTGAAAAAGGCATCCTTTGTATCTTGTGCTTTTGAAAAGCATATAAAGAAGGATATGAAAGATACTATTACAGAAGGAGAGAAAAATAAATAAGAAGTGGCACATCCAGACAGTGAGTCCATTGAACAGATTTACAGCCTGCATGTTATAGACATGAAGCAGAAACCTTATTTAAAATAAGATTTAAGGAACCCAAAGAATCAAAATCAAGGCTGTCATGCTAAGAAATACTGTTGGAGAAACTTATGTTCAGTGCTATCAGTACAACAGGCTGGATCACTGTAATGATAGGCAGCAGCTTCAAGAAAAACTAATTTCTCTGGGATAATTCAATATAGGAATAAAGTAGCTAAGAGAAAGCATTTAACTCTGTTTATTTTTATCTTTATCTGTGTAAAGCAATACTGCATACTATGCAGAGTGGTCTGAAAAGCATTTTGGGAGGTAAGCAGGCATATTCTTCCTCACACAGGCAGCAGGTCTGGAAAAGCTGCTTTCATAAATACAGCAAAAGTCACACCAAACCCCTTGGAACCTTGTATGTCACAGTAAGCAGAGGAACTGTTAATGAGAACAGGATAATTGTAACTAAACAGTAATTCCTCTGTATTTATTTTAGTACAAGGTCAGTTCTGATGTTATTTCTTCCCTTGCCAAGTTATACCAAACACTCTGGCCAAAGGTGTTGCAGGCAGGAGAAAACAAAGACTGAATTAATCTTCGATGGGAACAGGAAAAGTAATTTCGGGATCCTTTGAGGTTACTACTGAAATCCTTCTAGGAAAGAACAGAAATCAAAGCAGAGGAGAGAGGATCTGATCATCAACTCCAGCTCCATGCACAGGATGAGGATGAAGGACGTGCACTGGGGGAAAGCAAGGATGAGGCTGGGACAGGCACTTGGGGGTCACAGCACTCCTCCTGAAACACAACCAAACCCTGAATTCAAAGGGATTTTATGGGAATCAAGCCATCTAAAGCATCTTGTGACAATTATCTGCATGAAGAAAAACGAGCAGCATGAAGCACCACCATTTTGTAACAAGTGCCCTGAAATGCACAACAACTAATTGAAAGGAAATAAGAAAAAACACCTTGAAAGCCAAATGGGCACTGAAAATAAATTGCTCCCAGATCAGGGAAAGCTTATTTCTCTGTGACAGAACTGTAGACACAAACCTCAGAGAAGCCAGCATTTCTTAGGGCAGTCAGTAGCTAAAGCATTCCCTGCAAAAATACTGGGTTGAAATACAAAGAAACTAGAATATCGCCGTACACCATAAAGAAAAATAATCATTAGGATGATAAAGTACTTCCTCTCCAGTCAAAAATATATTGCTAGATATAAAATTATGGCAACTGAACCTCATACATGAGTTTTTAAATTCAGGCCTCTGTAGAAATGTGCTCTAACAGGATGATGTTTGTTTTCCCTGGCTGCTGCTCACCCTGGAGAGCCCCCAGCCATTGTGCTCCTGCAGGAGGAGGATTTCCGCTAGTAAACCTGCCAGGGAAACACAACCAGGCATCGCAGGAGCTGTATTTCATTAGGAGAATGGAAAACCCCTCCAGCGCCAGGAGCTGTTGGATAACAAAGTAGACGTGAGCAGCCCAAGGCACACCAGGTAAAGCCACGTTTGTTTTGAGCCTCTCCATAGGCTGACCGGGGGAAAGGAGACACAGGGACTGCTTGTTTAAAGAAAAAAGGAGAAAGTCCAAATTACTTTTGAAACCACCATTCCAAGGACGGAGGGAGCCCGTGGGAATGATTCACACATCCCGAGCCATTTGCCACATCAGCCGAAGGCAGAAGTGCCGTGTGTCCCTGCAGAGCCCGGGGGGCAGCTCTGGGCTTGTGCCTTGGCTTACAGCTGCTCCTCGGACTTCTGCTTACAGGGGATATTTCTGAGTAGTTTTACTTGCAATGCAGCTCTAGGGATTTGGTTTTTGCACGTTGCCTCTCAGTTACTACAACTGCAGAAGCCACAGGCCCTGCTTCCGTGTGCCACATTTCACCACCCTCCTGCCTTATCACAGCCCGGTTCCCTCTCGTGTTGCTGCACGAACGCTGAACACACTTTTCCATTGCTAGAGAAACCAAACCGGGTCACTTTATTTCTCTGCAGTAACTCCTGATTCCATCTGCCTGTCCCACCACAATGCACACACAAGCTCTCTCTCCAGCAGATCGCTGAAACAGGCTTTCCCAAGAAATGCCACATTCAGCAGTAATTTCTTCTGCTGTAACTTATTTAGTTAAAAAAGAGACCTTTGAGAACTGTCACCGCATTCTTACCTGTTCAACTTGCTCCTTCCTCATGCACCTGTGGCACCCACCACCACAGGCAGGACAGGATCCTTGTGCAGGCAGGGAAGCAGCACCACGGCTCCTATTTAACCCCTTTGGGCCCCACATCCTGTCTGATGGAGCTCCCGGGGCAGGTGGGATCCATTTGGCCCGTCAGCACTGCCCGCTGCTCCAGCCCCTCACCTGGGCAGGGGACACTCCCCAGCCCCTGCCCAGCACTGCATCACCTGGCTGGCTGGGTTAACAGCTCCCTCCGTGTGTTTCCCCAGGGTGTTTGGAAAGCCGGGCTGTGCCTGGCTCAGTCCCCACCTTTCCCATCAGAAAGGAGAAATTGGGCCAACAGCAAGTGGGCTGTGTCTGCTCCTGAACAGCATTCACCAAACAGAGCAGGTCTCTGGGGAGGAAAAAGAATTCCTAAGACCAAGCCTTGGAGCAGCCGAGAGCACAGGAATTATTTCGAAAGGCAGCAGGCAATCTGCTGGATTGCTTTATTTATCAAATAATTTAATTATTTCATCTGGACGGTTATTTGTGAGACCTTCCATCCTGTGACTCCTATGTGGCTGTGTCAGGAAGTGAGGCAAGAGTGCAAGAATGAAGAAAGCAGCGGTTAAATGTTCCACTGCACTTATGTGGCTCGAAATCTCGATAAGACACAGAAGACTGAAAGGGAGATGAGTCTTACAGGCACCTTGCCCTGACATCAGATCCCTGCAAAGCTCTGCCCCCAGGTGTTTGTGTGCTCAGGTCAGACCCTGATGCTGCTGATCCCAAAGCTGCTTTGAACAAAGGGGTGAAGCTGTAAGTGTTTGCATGTGTGCTGCTGCCCACCTCGGGGGCTGCCCAGAGACCTCGGGGCTGCTGAGGTGACCACACTTCACCGGCCGAAGGAGAGCGTTGGGCTGGCATACAGACTGCCCAGAGGGTAAAGTTCCTCCAGGAAGGGCTCCAAGAAGATTATTTTTAGCTTAAATATTTTTAGAAAGTGAAAACCAAATTGAAACCAAGCAGAAGTCAGCTGAATTAGTATCTTCATTACTGTCAACGTGAGCAGTTAAACTCTGAGTTGCCAGTGTGGCAGTGACACGGTCAGGGACACACTGAATCCACGCAGAGGCTGTCAGCTCGTTCCAGATGTCCAGGGCTGGACAGGCAGCCGCCCCTCACACAGCACAGCCCTGAACCCACGGCCCCTGTGGCAGCCTGCGGGCAGTCTTGCTCTTCTGGAGACATAGTCTTATAAATCACTGTTAAAATAATGCAGGGCAGGAGCTGCTGTGGCACAGAGCACTGCAGGGAGCTGGGGGCAAGGAGCAGAGGCACCTGACCCCAGAGCAGCACTGCCTGGGCAGTGGTGGGGCAAGAGGTGATGGGAACAAAGGCCAGCCCTGGAAATTCCCTCTAAATGTCAGGAAAAACATTGTAGGACATTTTACATGTTCCAGGCTGCAGAGGACCTGAGGTTTGGCTGGGTTTGGAATGAATAAGAAATAGATCCATGTGTTGTCTCGTGGCTGTGGAGCTGGTTGTGAATTCCCTCCAAAGACAGGTTCCTGCAGCTCCGTCCCACCCAAGCAGGCACCTCTGGAGAGCAGCTCTCCCTCTCCAGCTGCCACGTCACGCACATAAAGAGGACCCTGACTGCAGCCCAAGGAGTCGGCTCTGTGCTTGCCTGGGAAAGGGGCTGCGGGGCTGGGGACGCTGAGCAGGGAGCCCGCAGCTCCTGGCCCTGCCCGCCCCGCTCTGACCAGGAACAGTTATTTTTAGGTCACTTACCGCCACTAAAACATTCTTGGACTGTTTTCAGGCTGACTCACAGCTGAATTCCTCTTCTGGAGGCATTTTCAGTCCACACCCAAAATAAGGGAAGACAAAACAAAATGAAACCAGAAAAACCCTGTCTGGATCAGAACCAAAGCCCAAAGCCAGTGTCCAGCTATGCTGATGCCAGTGCCTGTGGCCCAAGTGGGGCTCTGCCTGGGGAGAACCTGCACCCACAACCCATCACCTGTACCCACACCTGCACCCACTTTAGTCCTGCTTAGCCCAGCTCAGGTGAACCAGGTAGTGCTTTGGAGCTTTATTAATTTAAATTTGTCCATGTACTACTCAGGAGTAGAAGAATTAAGCAGAGAGGAACATGTATGTGAAACTTGAATGTAGTGGTTTTTATTCTATTTTATCACATTTTTAATTGCAAGACCAGCAGCACCACAGAAAACTGTGTAAGGATCAGAAGTTTCACTCATTAGTGGGGAAGGGAAGTCATGGAGACTTTGGAGACTGCCACTAAACCAAAGGTACAAACCAGGGTTGTCTCAGAAGGGGGAAGGGACCAGAACCCAGCAGGTCTTTGAATCCCTTTGAGGTGCCTGGGCTCTGTCTGGAGCTCCCCAGCTGAACAGAACCTGCCGTGACCACTCAGGTCACAGGTGAGCAGGCACGTGCTGGGGCAAAACCAGCATCCGTGTGGGGAAACCAGGCAATAGGATGTTGGGAGTGCTGTTCAGCACTGGGATCCCAGGACACAAGCACTAGCTGTGCCTTTGCACCTTTTGGATGATGGACCCATGGTATATATTGACAGAAAGAGCATCTATTTGAGGCTGGTGATTACGCATGGGCAAATTGCATGCCCATGTGTACACAGGCAGGAACCTTTAGTGACTCAGTCACTTAGAAGGAGCAGATGACCCTGCTCACCTCAGTGGACACAGCAAAACAAATAGTTGAGCACATTAATCCATAAAACTGTCACTACATATTGTTTACGAAGAGAAATGAGCTCCTGGCCATCGATACACGGGCGTGGGATGCCACATGCGGTACAGACACCTCTCTGGAGCGGGCAGTGGCACCCAGGGTGCCTGTGGCTCCAGCCCTGCCTCGGGCCTTGGACTGGACTCGTTGGGCAGGACAGGGGAGCAGGACCCAGGCAAGACCAGGGCAGTGACACCTGGGTGCTGTTGGGCTGGCAATGCTTCCTCTTCCAGAAAACTCAGCCTTGAGGAGGAAATCTAAACTGACAAAGCAGTTTCTGCATGGCTGTTTCTGTGCTAAAAAAACCCAAAGCAAGTCAGTTTCTTCCACATTTCTGTCAGGAGCACAGGGTCACCTCCCGGGCAGGCACAGAAGTGCTGCTGCTGCTGGGGCTGGGAAGCAGACTCTGCTTTGATAACACTGTGACAGGGCTGTGTCAAGGCACAGGACCACATGACATGGACCGGGGCACATGCTGAGGTTTCACGGACACTCCAGAGATCAGCAGATAAAGTAAAACAACACAGAGGAGTCTTTTTCTATTTTTTAAAGCAGTTTATTATCCTGGGGCTGGTGCCACCAGTCAGCGAAGCACGTTGCAGGTGACTGACACGTCAGAGAGCAGAACCCAGGATGACCTGGGTGAGAGCCGATGGGTGTCCTGTTCCCTGTGCTAGGGAGCAGTGAGTCCCCGGGCAGGGCTGGGGCCCCTCGGTGCCTGCAGGAGTGCAGGCAGGGCAGGGGGCTGCCCACACCCTGCCCACACTCCCTCCCAGCAGCTCCTGGTCCAGCCCAAGCTCACATGAGCTCATTACTCCATCGATCTTTCCCCTGTCTGTTTGAAGTCAGGTCAGTCCATTGGAGAGTAACTTGTGCTGCTGATTGATCCTGCAGGGATCAGGCAGGGACTGGCTCCTCATTAGCTCCTGGTTCATTAGTAGAACTGCTAATAAAGTTTGAACTCCGAGATCCAAATTCTGCTTCAGGCTATAGGTTCCACTGGCACTTACAGACAGTCCTATGAAAGCCAGGTAACTCCCTGCTCTGACGGGTGGCTGTGAGAGTGCCCATGTGAGCGTGCCTGGCTGTCCTGGTGACGTAAGAAGCATGTTTTATCCCAGCCCAGGCCCATGTTATGGCTCACAAAGCAGCTGTCTGAGAGCAGTGTGTTTTCCCTCCGAGAGCTGACTTGATGGTCTTTTGATTGCAGTTTAGTGGGCCGTGAGATGTCCCAGTCTGAGAGCAGGGTCCCGCTGTGCTGCTGGGAGCCAGCATCCCTCCTGGAGGCAGCTCAGCAGAAGATCTCCCGTACAATAAGGTAATGGGTGCATTTAGAGGGACACAGTCAGCTCATACCTATTCTATTGCATAAATAAAATTATCTAAAAAAATGGCACATTGCTGAATACTCTCCCTTTCCTCCCAGACCTCTCCCCCTACAAGGGGGCTCCTTGCTCGTTCACTTCCCGGCGGTTGTCAGCCTGCCCAAGAGCTGTCTTGTTTTGGCCATCAGCATCTCTCTGAAGTGGTCACCCATTAGGAAATAAAAAACAGGATTAATGGCACTGTTTAGAAAGGCAAAGGGTCTCGTGATGATGTAAATGGCGCTGATGATGCCCTGCGTGCACTCAGAGACGTTCAAGGCCGGTATTCGGGACGCGAGCCGCACGTTGCGCATGACGTGGTAGGGAGTGAAGAGCAGGGAGAAGATAACCACGGTGAGGATCACCAGAGTAAGGGGCTTCTCGAGGGTCAGGGCAGAACTGAGTTGCTCTCTCCTGTTTTTAAGAAAACGAACCATCTTCACGTAGAAGCAGCACATGATCACGAGAGGGATGAGGAAACCAAAGACAGTCAGGAACATGCTATAGATGAGGTTTGTCACGGGGTCTCCAGAGCTCGCGTAATCAAGACACTTGTAATCGTTGGTGGGGGTTAGAGGCTCCAGGAAATGCACCAGTGGCAGCAGCTCCAGGATCACCCCAATCCATATGGCAATGGACACCATAACAGCCGTTCTCCTCTTCTGCAGGATGTGGTCCCTGAAGGGGTGTTTTATGAGCATGTACCGGTCAACGCTGATAGCGGTGAGGAAGAGGATGCTGCTGTACAGGTTGGCATGCAGCAGGAATCTGTTGCTGTGGCACAGGATGCCCTCCTTTGCCCACTGACCTTGGGAGTAGCTGTTCACCAGTATTGGCAGAGTGCACAGAAATAACAAATCTGATAGGGATAAATTGAACAGGTAGATGTTGCCACTCTTCCATTTTTTCAGACAGAAAATATAGCCAAACACGACAATGGTATTTCCAATGACGCCTAAAACGAACTCAAGGCTGTACATGGTGGAGAGATAATACTTTTCTAGTACTCTGTTCGTCAGCAAACAGTCGCTGGTCTCGTTCACAGCCTGGAAAATCAAAAGGAAAATAATAAATACTAAACCCAAGTAAAAGACCGTTGCGCAGTTATTGTTTTATCATTGCTGTAATCAGTGAATGCTGTTTCCTTCCAGCCTACAGGGTAAGTAGATACGTGACCTCAAACAATGTCTCTCACACATGGGATCAGTACTTGCAGACACTGATCAGAGTCACTGAACAAGATGAAAACTCGCCTGAGCAAAGACCTGCGTGAGGAAGTCGAAGCAGGAGCATCACCTGAATGAAGGCGTCAGTCACGACGTGCCAGCTGCCGCTTGGCCAAACCCAGGGCAGTGCCGGGGGCCAGGAAAGTGAAACCAGCCCGGGGGTGCCCTGTCAGCGCCCCGTGGAGTCATCTGCCCCTGTTGCCCAACGCCGGTCCCGTGGCTCCTCACTCGTCTCTGAGGCAGAGGTTTGCTGACGAGGCTGGTGAGGGATGAACGCACCGGAGGCAGCGCGGCCGCGCTCCCACAGCGCTGCTCGGAACTCGTTAGGAAGCCAGGAGAGACGTGCTTGCTAAATTAACCCAGCCCTTCATCAAGTACTTTGCGTGCTTTGCTGGTGACTGGGTACCAGAACTGCACGGAGGACGGAGCACATCTCCCGTGCATTCTGCTGAGGCTTTCTTGGAAGCTGCATCACACATGAGCTTGCTTTCTTTCTAAAGCCTGGTTAAAAAACCACTTTCAGCTACAGGGAAGGAAATAGAGCAGGATCTCGGGTGTTCACTCCTCTCCCTCCTCAGCAAAGCCACTGTCCCCTGCCACAGGGAGCTGCAGGACTCAGACAGCTTTTGGTGAGAGCCTTGGATAAAGTGTCAGCAAACAACTGGAAAGCAGGGAAAACGAAATGCCAGAAACTGGGATATAGATCAGAACTGAACTCAAGCTAAGGTTAAGCATTTCCAAAGGTGTTCTGGTGTCAAGAACTTGTTCACAGGTCTCTGCCCTCAAAGCACTGTATTTCATTTTGAAGGGAGATCATGAGGCAGAACAAAAACTTCATAAAGCTCTTTCCATCAAGTCTCTACACTTACTCTGTGCCCCCTAGGAGACAGAAACGCTACAGAGAGTGCTCGGTCTGCTCAGAGTGACCTCACCTGCAGCACCTGCCGAGCCCTGGCTGCTCAGCTCTTGAGGAGAAACTCAACACCTTAGTGAGATTCTAAATCTAGAAAGCGCATCACGGACATTAGCACTTTAAACAGCAATAATAATTTAAAAATTTGGTATTGACAGATACATCAGTTTAGCAAGCTGTTAGAGAAAGGCTGCTGGATCACCTAAGGTAAGAAGGTAAAGCAGTTAAAAGCCAACTTAGAAACGGGCTTGGTAGAGGAACAGAAGAGGCTGCCCAGCACCGGACCCCTTACCATGCCCAGGGCTGTGGGTGCTGCCTCCCCGCTGGTGCTCCTGGTCCCAGCAGAGCTCTGGGATCCCCGGTGCAGCCCCCGCTGCCGTCACGCCGCATTTGCGCAGGATTCAATCATTAATGAGTCAAGGCGAAGGCGGGATCTGTCTGGCTGAGCTGCAAACAACACTTCCCCTTCACAGGAACCCATTGGGAAACCAGCTGGGCCGGACGGAGGGAGAGGGCACCCACTGCTCCCATCCCACGCCCTGAGATAGCCGGGGCTGCAGGAGGGCAGAGCTGGTGGAAAGAACACTGCATTTTCATACAGTAACACATCTCCACTCCAAAGCTCGCTGCTTTATTGCTGTGTAAATTGTTGGCAAAGATAAGAATATAATAAATGCTAATGCAGAATGACCAAACCCCACAGTGACTAGTTCCACCCCCTCTGCCATGGGCAGGGACACCTTCCACTAGGCCAGGCTGCTTCAAGCCCCATTCAGCCTGGCCTTGAACATCCTCAGGTATGGGGCAGCCACAGCTTCTCTTCCCTTCTTCCCCCCACCCCCTTTATTGTGATGTACTTCACAGTTAGCAAATATTAACCCTACTAACATATATAAAAAGCTATTGTAGCTTTTCTCTGTGGACAAGGCCAGTAAATCAGCTCATATTTAGGCATTATAGAAGCTGATTTCAAATTTCCCCCATGGCTAATAACCAACACTGGCTTCTCATTTACCAGCTTTTAAATATCTTGTTCGTTCAGGCAACTGCTGTTGCACTGAAGGATAAAATAGGGCTGAGCAAATGGAGCATTTCTTCCTTCCTGCTGCAGTAAGTAACTCCTCGGCAAACTGGGGAGGGAGCAAGAACTGCTCCTTAATGTTGTTTCAGTAGGTTTAGATTGGTCCCTGCTTTACAGCTCTGTGACTGTTGCAGCAGTTGATTGCGTTTCTAAGCTGTTTTCTAACCCTTAGCTATTTTGAGGCTCTCCCAGTCACACAAGCGGGCCCCTGTAATTCCATTGCCTTCCAGCAGCCCTATCCATAACAAACACCCGGGGTCCCAGCAGCAGGCTCTGTGCTTGCTGCAGCGTTTGGTACTGGCACTGCACGCCTGCTGCCGTGGGCCGTGCCCGGCGCTCCTGGCACTCCTGGCACGGCAGGCTGGCGTCGTGCTGGCCTCTGCTGGGGAAGCTCCAGCCCGGGCTCCAGCCCAGCTCGGCGGGAGGAACCAGAACGAAACCCCCGAGCTCGATGGGGTAACCCCGGTGGCAGCGCCGGGGCCCCTCCCCGAGCCCTTGGCGGGAGCGGGGGCCTGGCTGAGCGCGCGGCGCGAGCACGCTGGAACAACGCAACCAACGTGTCCAAAACCACCAGAAACCCGGGAGTACTGTCACATTCGGGGGTTTGGGGTTTTGGTGGTGGTTTGTTGGGGGCTTTTTTTGGGTTTTGGGGTTTTTTAACCCGTGTAGTACTTGAGCAAAAAGTTAAGGATTCTTAAGAAGTGGTTAATGGGGAAGCCCTGACTGGTGGGGACACTTTGAGGATGCTTTGTTTCCTCCTTGACTCACTTGAAAGCATGAGCCCCATTCTCTTCATACACCTATCACAGCACCCTGTGGTAGGAGAGCCTGTGATCAGTCTCCCCGTGCTTGGGCATCCTGGGAGGCTTTGATCTCTGCAGCCAGAGCTGGCTCCAAACTGGGCTCTGAGCCCCACCATGGTCAGGCTGAGCCTTGTCCTTGACTGTCACCAACCAAATCCCATCCTCCCTTCAAGGGAAGGCTTTGGAGATGTACCAAAGCCTTCCCTTGTGGTGGTTTGTCCTGTTTTCTGGTGTGGATAAATGGGTTGCTGCTTACTGCAGCTCCAGCCTCTCCTGCCAGCAACATCAAGAGTGCAGCTTTCACTGTCTCCTTTTTGCCTCACCAGGCATTTCCAATCCCAAAAATCTATTTTAGGAACCTAAACAAAACATACAGCCCAATCAATCATGAGTCCATATTTAGGTGCTGGTGCTTAAAAGACATTCACTTCTGGTTCCAAGAGAGTCCTATAAAAACACACAAGGGAAGGTTGGCAATTTTTGGCCAGCATTGTTTCTTAGAACATAAATTTTTCTTCTGCCGTACAGGTGGGCATTCAGTGTCCCTGATGCAGCTGATGCCTGAGCCACAGTGGAGGAAACACAATATTGGTGGCAGCGTGGACAGGGAGGGTGCCCCAGGTTTGCTCCAGCTGGGCTGGCACAGGCACCTCCAGCACCCCTGAAGGGAGGCAAAGCCAGCTGAGCCCAACACTTCAGCCCAACTCTATCAGCAATGTCCCAGTGCTGCAGGGCAGGAGAACAACCAAAGCCAGCCTGGGTCGCAGCAGGGCAACCTGCTGAGGGATGAGATGTGGGCACATCCCCTCCAAATCAAGCAACACAGCCATCCTCCCTAAGCAGTCTCTTAAGCAAGGCTGTCTTCCTGGAAACCCCAAATGGGCTCATTCCAGCATTTACAACCCAGAAATTCCCATCCCAGGGAATATTCTTGTGGACATGACCCTAAAACTGGGTAGAAAATCAGACCTAAGGTGTTACTGAGCAAAACCCCAAAGCCCAGCTTCCTCAGGAATACTAAGAGGCTGTTAATTAATTCCAAATGAAGGAGGACTAGAACTGCAGTGGAACTGCCCCTGCCAGCAGTCAGGAGCCCAGTCTGTGGGTGAGCGCTGGGATGTGCTGGCAGTGCTGCACAGAGACCCGAGGAGTAACTTCCCGACACTCTGGGAGCGAGCACGTGCGCAGATGTGATCCAGAGGGTGTGCCCAGATGCAAAGAGAGACCTCCCCGACAGCCCCAGGCCAGCACTGCCGCACCTGCATCACCAGCGGCGGCAGAACTGAGCGCTGGGGCTGCCACCCTTGGGCCTCAGCACACCTGCTACTGCTTCCCCGTGAGCGGGACACCTGAGGGACAAAACACACTGCACTGGAATCAAAGACCAGTTTAATGTTTATACTCAATAAAGATGGAAAACAGCAATCATCCCATACACATTCCATCGGAACAGGCCGCACACGCTCAGGAAAAATAACCCGGGATTATTGAAGATTCAGTACCTTTTATGCAAAAGGAAAGTGGGATACATGAAGTACCTGCTCAGTGTTTGATTTGCTTAAACCAACAGCCAACCCCTGCATTCATGCTCCAGTCAAAAGTTCTGGGGTTTCTATTTAACACACGAAACATTTACACAGAGGTTATTTGTTCCACACAGACAGCTGAACTATGATTCTTTTTCAAGCCTATAAAGCTACTAAGCTAATTTTAAGAAATGAAATGTAAAATCTGCTAAACAATTTTAAGAACAATTAGAACACCTACTACATGACTTAACAGATAAGTAGAGCACAGACCATGCAGCAGTGCTATCATAAGGCTGGGACCTTCACAGCTTCCTTTTTCCAGTGAATATCCAGTGCTGGTTTGTTTCACTATTTCCTGCTAGTTCAAGGATTAAAGAAAGTAAGTGGGGATAAGACAGGTGATTTAAAAAAAAAAAAACCCACAACACAACAAAAAACCCCAAAGAAACAAAAACCCCAAAACAAACAAACAAAGCCCAAAACACTTGCACGATTTTTCAGCCATCCCACTGGGTTTCCAAGTGCTTCCCTCCAGCTGTGCAGGGCAGAACAGTAGCCCCAGACCAGCCTGTGGTGGGCAGGTCCCTCCAGCTGCCCTGAGCCTCCTGCAGTCAGGTCCCAGTGCTTCTGTTCACCCCACCCCCCCTGGCAGCAGCAGGGCCCTGCTGCCACATCCCGCAGAGCCAAAGGGGACGGGAGGAAAGCAGCCCCCAAGCACATCCCTTTGGCACACGCCCTGAAGATATTGTGATAGGAGGAAAGAAGCAGCAACAGAGACAAGACACCAAATCCCAGAGGCTGCAGGGCCAGAAGAGGAACCCCAGGGCAGTCCTGGCAGTCTGGGGGTTTGAGGCTCAGACGA
>VXAZ01006521.1:1083666-1108973 GCA_013399875.1 Gymnorhina tibicen
GCCCCGCGCCGCCCGGGGCCGGGCCGCGGTACGCGTGCCCCTCCCGCATCTCCGCGGGCAGCAGCCGGCTCCAGTTCACCCGCTGGAACAGGTGGCCGGACTCGGCGGGGACGTGCCTGTTGGAGGCCATGGCCTCCCTGAGAGCGGGGTCCGACGTGAAATACTCGCTCCAGAACCTGACCATCAGCCGCCGGGACAGGAGCGGCTTGTTTTCGTTGTCTTGGTAGGACGGCAGATTCAGGTCCAGGGCCTGCAGAGCAGGGTAGAGCAAAATTTGAGCTTTGAGCTTGGTTTTGACGTCAGGGTCCTCCACCAGCTGCAGAAAAAAACAGAAACCATTGCAAAGAATCAGTAAAGGTGTTGGTTCTCCCACACTGACAGATCATCCGAAGTAAAGAATTGAGACGAGCATTTTGCAACATGAGCAAAATAAAATTATCAATAAAACCAGGATAAAGAAATTCTGAATCTATAGGCAGGTCATCTAAAACAGCATGCTGTAATAAAAATTCTCAAACATCAAATATAATTTAATTTTATTTCTTAGATTGAAGGATAATGATTTTTGGGAAATACTCTTCTTGAAATGTTGATGTTTTCTGAAGTATTAACAGAAGATTTTCTATAAATTCTATAAATTTCTATAAATCTATAAATTTCTATTCTTACATCATGAAACTTTCAGGTTTCTGGGTCTCCTCATCATTTCCCACAATTTAGAGCTTGTCCATCTGTTTGGTTATTAACCCTGAGATGTTACAACTCAAGCAATTGCAATTCTGTGCATTTTAGAGATGTAACAAATAAAACATGATGAATTGAACATTGACATTTCTTATATGTCAACCTTTTCCCCTCTTCGCTAATAAATTTTCCATTTTCTCCCTCATCTTCTGCCTTCAGCATCCGCAGCAAATTCACCACCATTTCCAGTGTTTCATTACAATCCAAACAACTTCTCAAGAGAGCAACAACATCGTGCTGACTTTATTTAATAAAGCTGAAGGAGAAGTGCAAAAGACACCAAACTGTATGATTAGACACTGCAACATTTAGTGAGGGGTTTTTTTGTTTGCTTCTTTTCCCTGCTATCTACATCTTTATGAGTCACGAAGGTAAAATTCCCTTTTCAAACATCATACCTAACCCGGTCACCATGTGCTTAAGGTTAGAGTGATGTACGCCCCAATTAGAGGGCAGAGAGCCTTTTTTAGGGGACAGACATCTGCATGGCACCACAGCTGCTCCGATGCTGCAGGGTGGCTCAGGCACGGCTGCTTGCCTGGCCCCTGGAGCCCTGTGACAATCCCGCAGGCTGCACGACATCCCGTGCGCACAGACCACGAGAGCGGCGTGTGTCCTGAGCAGAGCCTTTTTTCAGTGGTCGTGAAAGTACAAAAATAATGATCTTGAGCTTGCAAAGCAGCTTTACTGTACCTGCTGTGCCACGGCCGCGGCCAGGTTGCCCCCGGCGCTGTCCCCGGCCACGCAGACCCGCGCGGGGTCCACCCCGTACTGGGCCAGCACCTTGCTCTGGAGGAAGAACTTGGTCACCGAGTACACGTCTTCAAACGGGACGGGGAAGCGGTGCTGAGGGGCCAACCTGTAGCTGGTGGAGGAAAGAGAAGCGCGTTAGAACCTGCTATTGATAAAGAGAAGGGCTTGCTCACATCGCCCTGTTGGGGGATGTTTATTTCTGTGCCCAGAGAACTGGGAACTGTCTATCCCAGAGGATCCGCTTTATTACCCACCCGTCTCTATAAAGCCAAAATAGCCACCAACCACAATTCACCACTGTCACCCTGGCAGCCTCTGTTCACACATGTTTATAAGTCAGCAGGAAAGCACACGACCAAATACAGAAACATTGAAAAATCAGATTAATTGAAACAGATTAATTTACTCCAAACCCTCACCCCATCTGGAAGGAGAATATCTCTTACTTGACTGACACCACGACAGCATCTAGCTCGTTTGAAATCCGCCGTGATAAGTGATCATAGGATTTCATGCCTGAAATGAAACCCCGGTACATGTGAGAATTCACACACACACACACACATACACACACACAGCTGCCTGCTCCTCTTGGCAGCAGCTTCCAGGTGACTTTCCCAAACCAAACCATCCCCTGCCTTTACTGGTGACACACCAGTCCCCTGCCCCTCCCTGTGGCAAGTCCCACAAAACAAAAGGCAGCACCTGACAGGGCTGTTGAGATCTTTCCCACAGAGCCAGGGCATCGATGCAGCAGAGCTTACCTGCGTCTCCCAGGCACCACCCCCCCCCGTGGAAGTAGACCATGGCCCTCCTGAGCCCGCCAGGTGCCCTCCTGGGCAGGTACAGGCGGACGGGGACGTTGTTGAACTCTGTGTCTGTCACAGTGACGTTTTCATCGGATGTGGGAGCGACGAGCTCGACAAACGTGATCAGCCTCATGCCCTCCATGAAGTGCATCAGCCCCAGCAGATCAGCCGCCTCGGACTACAGCACAAGACAAAGGGAAGCTATTTTAAGGGCAGCCTTAGTTGCTCGCGGATCAAGTTCCCATGAAGCCATTTGATGCTCTGTACAAACTTGTAAAGCTGCTGTAGAAGTCGGTACAACAGGCCAGAGTGTATCCCTCTGATGGGCACTTGGCAGCGAAACAAGCGCTCAGCGACACGCGCTCGCCCCGTGGCACCAGCCGCCTGCAAGGCCCCAGCCCAGCCCAGAGCCAGGGCTGCTGCTTTGTGCCCGTGCTCAGACTCCTGCTCCGTGTTTATGTGGGTGACCTCCACAGCCCCGTCTCCGGCTCAGTGACCCACCAGCATCAGCACGGGCATCGTGCCACAGAGAGCCACCAACAGCCACCCACGGCTCCCGGCCTGCTGCTGGCACCAGCGTGGCTTGGGGACAGCCCAGGGAACACACTGCAGAGAGCCACCCACGGCTCCTGCCCTGCCACCAGCACCTTGGCTCCTCCACCACCACCCCCGGCAATGGGACACGACCCACTTCTCACCCCAGCTTCCTCCCTGCCTCATCACATCACAATTGAAACAATTAAGTAACAAAGCCAAGTTCTTACATGTTATCTGAAGGTGAAAACAGAGCAGGTTTGAGTTTTAAAAGAAAGAAGACAGCCAAGCCTGGTGCAGAACCTGTTTGAAGTTTGGCTTCCAAGACACTATTCTCCCCAGGAAGAAAGCTGTAACTGGTCACCTGCTGCCAGGTGTAACCCCTAGCCTTCAGACTGGGATGGTGTAAGTCATACAGTCCGACCCTGCTTGTTGTATTTTTTTTTTTTCAAATTGTATTTAAATCAACTGTTTAATCATCATCTGCATATAACCAGGTTCTGAGCAACCTGGTCTGGTGGAAGATGTCCCTGACCACGGCAGGAGGGTGGAATGAGATGAAGTTTAAGATCTTTTCCAACCCAACCCAGTCTGGAATTCTGGGATTCCATGCTACAACCTTCTTTTTCAGGAGTTAGAACAGCACAGAGCTCAGCCCTTGCTGGCAGTCTTTGACAGTGATTGTCACCACATTTTGAGTCACCTCTCTCTGAAGGCTTGGAGCCGGTGATGCCAGGAGGAGCCCTGCCAATCCCAGCGTGTTGGAATTGGGATGGAGATGAGTGGGCAGGCCCTGGCACACTGCAAAGGGAAACTCAGGTCCTTGCCATCAGCTCCATGAAAACAAACACACACAGACGTGCCAGAACTCCCGCTTTAGCCACAACACTTACACAGTTTACATAAATATTTCTCAGCTGTTGCTTTTCCCCCAAGGATTAACATCTTGAAAAAACAAATGTATCAGTCAAAGTGAGTCCTGCTGTGACTCCACCGAGCTTGTGAAAGCCCCACAGTGGGAGGAATTCCCTGAGCCCCAGCACTGAGGATTTCCAGTGCTCTCAGAGCCGTGTTTTCCACAAGTGGACAATTCACATTGTGGAAAACCACTGGGCTGCTGCCTGCGGTTCCCAGGCCATTATCAGTGAAAGGAAATGGTGCCCTCATCTGAAAATCCTCATTGTCCCAGGGTGAGATTATTGGGTGTTACGGAGCAGCAGGAAAAACAGCCGCTTTGGGGTTTGAGATCCTTGTGCTTTGGGAAGCATCTTCCCCAGTCACTTCCTCCCTCCTCCGCAGAGGAGCACTGCAGCAAGGACAAACCCTCCGAAACCTGTGGAGGGGGAAGGGAGCCTGGCTGTGCCCGGGCAGGGGCAGGGGCAGTGCCCACACAGCTTCCAGCAGTTCAGGTTTCCAGAGGGGCAGCAGCTGGGACGAGGCACCCTCGGGGGACTCTCCCCATCAGCCCAGCACGGACACGGGCAGCTCGTGAGTGGGGCTGGAAAGGGTTTCAGTGCTTCCACGGAGCTGGGCTGAGGAGGGAGGGAGCTTTGGGAGGATGTCACAGAACTACAGCAAAAACATTGTGTCGCGGTTTTTACTTTTTTCAGGTGTTTCAGACCGAGGGCGTGGGGCACGTCCTGAAATACCTGAAGCATTTTGTGCTCAAGCACCACAGCAAGTGGCAGGTTCGTTCTGAGAGGCTGTTCCCCAGCTTGGCAGCACATGGACACTGGAACATCAACAGGCAAAGGGAGACATTCCCAGCCTCCCTGCTGCAAAGAGGGGGCACGAAGGGGCTCTGAGCACACCGGTGACACCCAGCAGGGCTGCCAAGGACCGACCACAATGAAGGGAATGGAAATTTGCCATGTCATGGTGCTCTTGGCACACCCTTTTGGGAGCTCGGAGAGGATTCTACTGATCAGGAATGCTCGGGGGTGGCACTTTGTTCCCTTTGTTCAAACCAGCATCAGGGAATCAGAAAGACTAAAACAGGGTCCCCTCTGCAAACGCGGACCTGCTGTAACTCGAGTCGCTGCCCTGTAATCGCACGGCCATTCAGGATATACTTAAGACAGTTCAGAGCCATCTCAGATCCAATTTGCAGTAGCCCAGCTCCAGGGAGGCTGTGGCTGTCTCCATCCCTTGGGATTCCGGTTTCACAGGAGATCAGAGCACAGGTATGCCTGCCCACAGCAGCGCTGTGGGGAGCGGGCTCGGGCTTCCCAGGCAGGCAGGGCAACAGGCCCCACGGACACAACTCCATGTCGCAGTGAGAACACACGACCCTCGCACAAAGAGGACGCTCCTGCTGCCGGCAGTGCCGTGCTGAGGCGACAGAGGTGACAGTGTGACCGAGCAGGCACCAGGCATGCCTGGGCAGTGAGCTGCCCGTGCCCGCCCTCCTCGCAGGCTCCCTCCAGCAGGGGATTTGGGAGGGGAAGCAGCAAGGCAGCACACCAACACTGCAGACTACGTTTCTGTCTCACCACTGTCATCTTCCACCACCTCAACCCCCAAAATCAAAACAAGAGAGCAGCAAAGAGTCCCTGACACACACCAAAAACCCCCTCATCCTCCCTCCTCCTGCAGACTGGACAGCCCTAGCAAGTACCCCCTGCCAACAAGGGCTGTCTCACGCAGAGATGCTGTTTTGTGTCGTTTTCAGACTTATTCTGTCAGTGGATTTCCATGAAACCACAAAAATCAACAGAATGTGAGAGCTGCTCTAGTCTTCCCTCCCCTGACACCCAACACTGCCGAGGGAGCTGCGTACACAGGAAACAGGAATGACTCGGGCAGCAGTGCTTCAGCTGCACAGGACTGTAAAGCGAGAGCAACTTGTCTGTGCTTGCCGATCCACAGTCACGTCCCACACCCCGTCCCAGTTACTCTGAATGGCCCTTTCTCAAGGCTGCAAGATCAAATCTCTTCTACATTTCTTTATATCACAGTCACAGTAACTTCAGTGCTTCGTTTCGGCTACTCCTGCCCTTCAGCCAGTGTAACACCGTACCTCTGTAACACGTGCAGCACGACACACACGTCTGGCCGTGCCCGTGAGCCCCAGAGGCACGAGAACCCCCCCGCTCCGCAGCCCTGCCCTCCCAGCCCCCGCCACCTCACCAGGTGTCCCACGGCCCTGAAGGCAGCCGAGATGAGCATCACCGTCCAGGGCTCCGCCAGGTCCTCGGGGAGCGGCGTGTAGATGTAGTAGCCGAGGAGGGCTGTGAGCAGGCAGAGGCACAGCAGCCTGGCCCCCATGCTTGCGGGCTGGGCTCTGGCGCTGGTGGGAGCAGCTCTCACCGCCTCCCAACAGCCAGCACAGGGCAAAGTTAATCCCGTGTTTTGCTTGGGTCCCGGCCAGGAGGTGAGTTCTTGTATCACTCGGGGCAGAGGTTACTCCACTGTGCAGCTTCCAAAATAACACATTTCCCCAGCAGGGCGTGCAGCCGAGCCGGGAGCAACCGAGCCGGCCAGCCCTGCACCAAACCCCGCTGCCCCCCTATCCCGGCACAGCCCTGCACCAAACCCCGCTGCTCCCCCTGTCCCGGCACAGCCCCGCACCAAACCCCGCTGCCCCCCTATCCCGGCACAGCCCCGCACCAAACCCCGCTGCCCCGGGGCCCCCCTGCCCTGGCACAGCACCGAGAATGGCACCGAGGGCTGGCAGGGCCACGCGAGCCCCACTGCTGCTGGGGACAGAGGTGTCAGGCTGGGGACAGCCAGCCCTTGGTGCCCAGTGCCCTGGCAGGGCTCCGGGGCTCAGGGCATTGAAGGGCGGTGTGCGGAGGTAACACTACAGCCCCGGGACCGCTGGCAGAAGCTTCAGCAGGAGGGGGACAGATGTGCCAGGCACCGCTGGTGCCGGGGGCTGCAGCCGTCGCACGGGTTGAAGGGAAAGCAGAAATACTGCGGGTCGTTACCTCTGCAGCTACACACCCGAGTGATCCGGGTTCGCATCCAAATGAAGTATTTTAGGAAAGGAAGGGAGAAGCCACCGGGAGGCAGTGCAGCCCTGCAGACCGTCTCCCTTCCACCGGAGGGACCTCAAAACCCGCGAGCACCAGTTCTGGCGGTGCTTCCCTCCTGGCGGGGCAAGGACAGGCTGTGACAGGCACCTGGAGACTCAAGAAGGGGGAAAGGTGCACAGCACTGCACTGGAGCCACTGAATGTTGTCCCCGTTTGCCTTCACACAATCAAGTTGCAACCTTGTAGTAAAAAGCAAAAATTACTTATTCTGCCCTTTAATGCCTCTGCTGGACACCCACTGACCGGTCAGTACAGTCAGAGCAGCATGGGGCTGAAAGTACCCCTTGAATCTGGGAACAGCTTTTGGGTTGATATTCAGAAACCAGCACCAGATTTTATATCACTTCCCTAAGCTTCAGTTATTTCTGCTTTCTTTCTTCATTATTAGTATCTGTACTTTTTTAATGACACTCACAGGATGGAAAACTGGGCTGTTTCTATTAAATGAAGGGATGGCATTCACAAGACATTTTATACAAGAGAATTTGGGTACTGCTTTTTCATCTGTTGCTTATTACCAAATTGCAAGTTATATAAATGGAAACAAATGTCTTCTTTGACAATACATTCATACCCTGAACTGAGAAAAGCAATTCTCTGAAACTTTATTAAGCAGAAGTGTAGCTCATGCAGTATTTCTGAGCACAAGACAAAGCAGCACCTCCAGAAACATACTGGGTTCATGAAGGCATTGAAGTATCCAATAAAACATCTTCCAACTCTGTCTAAAATGAACATTATTATCAGGCTAAGATAACAAGGGTTTTCAAATAAGTCAGTGTTCTGCTTTGATGCTTTCAAACTGAAATCTTGTTTTCAAACATGCAACTTTTTACTGTTTGGCAGGAAGGCAGCAACATTTTTGCTTTTCACTCTTTCTATTCCAAGCAAAGCACCAGGCTCAGAGGAGCAGAGCTGCTCCCTGGGTGCACTACTGCACAAGGGCATCCCGCTCTGAACCAACACAGCAACTGCTTTGGAGGCAGATCGGGACAGAAACCCCCTCACTGAGTGCACACGGAACCAGGATCTACACACACCCCCAACCACCTCCACTGATTTTCCCTTCTACATTAAAGTTTGTGGTTCAAAGTAATTTAAGAAACCCAACCTTATACCAAGAATTTAATCTAGCTCACATCTCCCATTGCCAGCTTCTCTGTGTTCACGTAGTTCTAGTTCCCATACAGTTTCCCACTTTCACAACAATAAGCACAACTTCTGGATTCTGGATCCAGCAGCAGCTTGCTGGAGTTAGATTTGCCGTCCTGGGGGAACAGAGACTGGCAGAGAAGGAACCTGAGGGACAATCAGCAGGACTCTTACACAAAGTTAAAGCAGTATATTTTAAAAAATACTTGATAAAATTGAAGCCCAAGGCAGTCACTTGGGAAGAGGAATGACCACCTGAAAGGCCACGAACAGGAAAGAGACCATTTGGGAGATGTTTGCAGAAGGAAGGGGGTTGGATTTGTTTACTCAAACACGTCTCTGGCTTTGTGAATGCACACATGTACACAAGCAGGAGCACATGTTGAAGGCTGAATTCTGAAAGTAGTGACACTTTAGAATTGCAGAGTCACAGGCATGAGGAACAGGAGAGACATTATCCAACCCAGAGGTTCACAGCTTCTCCAGCTGAGCTGCAATGGCACTGGGGGGATTAAGCTGCTGCTAAAGCAACAGAGCTCTGAAATAGAACTGCAATAGCAAATGAGAAAAAAGCCTGATGAAATCCAGGATTTAGTTACTTTTGCTGTTTACCTTGCCAAATTAACACTTTGAGATGTTTTTGAGGAGTATATACGAGATTATACAGAGTTCCATCTGCTTTGGGGTGCAGGACCCCAGTTCTACCCCACTGCTCCAGGACAGCCCCATTATTCCAGGCTATACCCGAGGTCAGGGAAGTGATTGCAGGTTTGTTCCTGACAGTATAAACTACAAATTGAGGGAGGGCAGCTCCTGACTCACACAGATCCCAGGGGTCAGGAGGGCTGTCCAGCCTGAGACCCATCACTGGAATGGGATTGTCGGGTGTGGGACTCCTCAGAGACACAGCCTGCGCTGCCAAGGCACCCTCGGGGGTGCTGGGAACAGCCCAGCTCCTCCCCAGCCCTGCTGGGGAAGGCAGCCCGTGCTGCACAGCTCGATGACACATGGCTCTCACTGCCCCCACTCCTGGCTCCAAAATTAGGAAAAAAGGAAAGCGAGGATGGGGATTCCCATGTCCTGGGAAGACTGACACTGCTGTTAAGCAGATAGAGCCATGGTGAACAGGACTAGCAGAAAGCAACCATTTACACTGGGTCTAATATTTATTAAACCAAATACGCAGCAGTACTGGGACTTCCATCGACAAGGAGATAATTACATGACTTGTGCTGAATGAGTACAGTGCCTTAGGGAAAGCGTGGACTCTTGGGACACAGTTTGCCCCTCAGGTGTATTGCATGTTTCCCCCTCCACAGATCTCTCTTATCCTGTTTCTCCCAGCACCACAGGAGAGGTGCCCCATGCCCACCTCTCTGCAGGGCCCTGCCGAAGGCTCTCCCTTGCATAAGCAAGTCCTGCTGCACAAAACAAAGACCCAACTGCTGCCTGGACCTCATTTCTACAAAGTTTTTTCTTTCATTTTGTAAGCAGAATATCTTGACTTGCTTAATTTGTTCCTTTTGTGAATAGGAGAGGGAAAGGAAACAACCAGGAGTAATTCTCACCAGCTGCTGGAAACACCAACACAAAAAACCCCAGGGAGTTTCTTTATGCAGGAGGAGGTTTGGCCAAAGTGCCACAGACACTTGGCCTGCCTGTGTATTTATAAGAGGAACGTTAAAGCAAACTAAAACCCCTGTGCTACCCCATTACCCATCCCAAGGCCATCCCTGAGGCAGTGCCAGGAGGATGGATTTTAACTGTTCCTATTCCCACTGGAAAAGTGGGGGCTCAGCCAGGGTAGTTACACAGCTCAGATGGGTAAAAAATCATCTTACTGATCTTTGGAAGATCTTAATGCTCTGGAGAAACACAGGTCACATCCCATTTGTGCCAACAGAAGGCCCATTCTGGGACAGCACTCAGGAATAGCATCACTGCTGTGGAGTCAGGGAAGAGCTCTGAGCGAGCCCGGGTTGTTTCCCTGCCTGTGGGGGCTGGTTTAGCAGCAGCCCTGTGCTGTGAAGCTGGCTGCTACTAACCTACAGTAAGAATGACACTCAAAAGCACCAGAACTTGAGCAGCAGCCACGTGTCCAATGTCTCACATGAGCGGCGCAGTCAGAACTGGCAAACCTGCAGGTTTCACTGTGTTTCCACAAAGATCATGGTGAAAGGTTATTTCCCAATAAATGCATTTTTAAAGGCAACCTCACACTAACATTCTAGTTTTCATTCTCTCAGTGTGTAACAAAATCAGTCATTTGGCTAAAATCGAATACAAAACTGAAAACTTGAATCCCCAATATCCTCATTTGGGGACACATTTTCTCCCCCCACTTGTTTCTCATGCCCATTCTCAGCCAGACCCAGATATCCTGAACCAGTGTTCTCCCAGCATCTGTGGCCGGGCTGGAGCTGAGCAGCACTGGAAGCCTCAGGGAGATCCAGGCCACAGAGTTTTGAACAAGCTGCAATCAGCTCAGAATGCTGGCTCTCAAACCAACCAGCTGACACTCACCCATCAGGATGGGACATGCAGGGAGCACAAACGCATGAGGGGCACGGAATGGTGCTGAACCTCAGAGGGGCTGAATGTCCGTGGTCACACCACATACCACCAATGTGTTTTCTCAAATCACCCTGCAAAGCATTTGGGATCGTGGGTCGCCCCTGACTGCTCAGAGCTGAGCCAACAGAAATCCCTCCTGCAATAATCTCACCATGTAAGGTCTAAGAGGGAGGGTTCAAGCCAGGACCATATACAGTACCTCCATCTTTCAATCGACCAAAGTTGTACAAAACTAGAAGAAAATACTGCAGGAAGTATTTGATTGACGTTAAAATTGAAACTGTTTAGAACCAAAGCGGCAAATCCATGACTTCCCCCTCACAGATGCACTGAGGGGGAAAATCCCTCTCTGTAAGCAGAGTCCTGTCCATACACTCTCCTTACCAGGAACAGGTGAGCAACACATCTGTGTTCAGTGCAGAGTTTGTTCTTCACTCTCAGCCAGTTCTTAGAATGGACACACAGGGTTTGGCCTCACAAGAATTCTGAGAAATGTTGCAATGTCAAATACTTTTAATAAGCATCAAGGACATGAATTTGCAGCAACTGACTGTTAGCATTTATTAACTGAAGTTCATTACAGAGACTTTTATTAAGCTTTAAAGCACCTGCAGTGCCCAGCGGGTTGCAGTGCTGCTGCAGGACCCAGCAAAAGACGCAAGATTCTCAAGTTGAAGCTGAAATTTCTGCCTGACAGGAGGCTGTAAGCCAGGTGGGGGTCAGCCTCCGCTCCCAGGCAACAAGTCACAGGACAAGGGGAAATGGCCTCAGGCTGCTCTGAGGAGGTTCAGGTTGGACATCAGGAAGAATTTCTTCACTGAATGGGTTGTTAAACATTGGCAGGGGCTGCCCCGGGAGTTGGTGGAGTCTCCATCCCTGGAGGTGTTCCAGGAAAGACTGGATGTGGCACTCAGTGCTCTGGGCTGGTGACAAGGTGGTGTTTGGCCAAAGGCTGCACTTCATGATCTCAGAGGTCATTTCCAGCCTCAGTGATTCTGTGATTCTGAAGCAACTGCCGTGGGTTTGCAAAGAAACAACCAAGTCCCTGAGGCTCGTCACTGCTGCAGCTCAGGTTTCCCCGTTTCGCAGAGCCAGTCCCAGTCCTCCCACTGGGTGATTTGAAGTGAAAACCATCTACAATTATAACTTACTAAAACCTTTAAAAACCCATTTCTGTCTTTAATAATAATAGTGCAAGCTAAGCAAATAGCTCTCAAACCACTTCTCCAAATACTAAATCAGCTCCAAGACCGTGTTTTGCCTGTGGGAAGGTGAAGGCAGGGATGGGAAGTGACTCACGCCTTTGCACAGTCCGAGGGACAAAGGCAAACCTGACTGCCGGTGCCTGCAGACTCCCTGGCAAGTCTCACTCTGTGGCCCCGTCACTTTGGAAAGTGCATCCCTTCACTTTCTCATGTATAAAACCATTAAAAAGCTGCAAGAGAATCCACAACCTTTGCCAATAACCAACAGAGCCGAGGAAAATAATTAGAATATTAACAGGACAGATTTCTGCTGGGATTTGACCAAGGACTGGCCAAAAAGGTTGACCAAAACTTCACAGAAACAGCCTCAGAATGTGAATGGTGTCAGATTAAAAACCCACAGCCCTTACTTTTTAAACAATCCCAGCAATCCGCAACCGGTGTTTCTTGCCCCAGCCCATCACAGCCTGGCGGCCTCGGCAGCCTCCTTGTGACATTTAATTGAGCCATAAAGTCCAGGTATCCCCGGACCGCATCCCTGAGCTCCCGGGGTGCCGCGGGAGCAGGAGCTGCACGCCCACCCGGGCAGCGGGACACAGGGAAGGGGGGCAGGCGTTACATCCCGGGAAAAGAGGGATTCTGGGAAGCCTGCTCCAGGTGTGTCAGTTTGGGAGTGCATCCAGCTTCCAGGCAGTCAGTGGAAGGTGTCCCCAGGGCAAACCAGGTACCTGTGCCACAGGACCCCGAGCAGGAACGGCTTCACCCTTTGGAAGAGAGACAGAGCTGCCAGGTTTGACTCCAGCGGGGCTGAACCTCAACACAGAGCATTTCTGAGTGACACAAGTAACACACTAAATTCCAAAATAAAAGTACCTTTGCCTGCAGTTTTGCTAGCTCTGATAAAATACAATTTCACAACAAAAAGAATATCTTTAAAATTTTATAAAATGCATTACAGAAGATTTAACTTCTACAAAACAGAAAAATCAGCTTCAGGAGGAAGTTGACTTCAAGCCACAAAAAGGCAAATATAAAATTATCGGTGTCTGTATTTGAGTGGAAACTCTGAGTTCCTGAGAAATTTCATTCCTGCTGTAATCCTGTTCCAAGCAGGAACTTTCACTGTCAGCCCTGCTGTAATCCTGCCACAACCAGAAACTTTTATGGTTTTTCCATGGACTGAATTCTTTCTGGCTAGAAACAAATTCTGGCTTTAGCTCCCAGAGCCAGTTTATCCCCGAGGTGTTCAGAAGCCAGGGCTGACACTCCGGGAGCAGCCTTAGGGAAACGTGGCTGTATTCCCCATCCACAGAGGCCTCCCCGTGTCCAGGAGGGGACCTGACCCCGGGCAGGGACTGGTTCTCAGGGGGGACAGGAGTTGCAGCTCCCACCAGGCAGGGACCCAGCCCAGCTGCAGCAGCCTGGCTCCTGCAGGGAGGGGAAAATGGTTTCAGTTTCTGCCACAGACACGAGACCCAGGCCCTGGGTGTCTGACCCCTTCTTATCACTTGTGGGACGCCTCAGCAAGGTCAGCACTTTCCTTCGTCAAATTTTCGGAAGAAGTCAGAAATGAGAGCTGGATCCCAGTCAGCTGTCCAAGCCAAGGAAATTACTATCTCTGGGAATGAGCCCATGAGTTGGACATGTCATTCAGGCTCTCTGGCTTGTCGTAGTCTAGAAATAAAAGTAGTTCAAAATCTACACCTGGAAATGTATTGCAGCCTCTTAATAACACCTATGACCAATTTAAACACAGCCTGTATTTGCAGGTGGAAAGGGCTCCCTCCCTTCCATCCACTTTCACCAGCTCAGGAAGGAAAAACTTCCTGGGGTATTCTGGGCTTTTATTCTGGGAGCGGGGCCGGGCCCCCAGAGCGGGCTGCTCGGCTGGCAGAGCCCCCGGCCCCGGAGGGCAGCGCTGTGCCAGGAGCTCCCACGGTGCAGGAACACCTCGGCCAAGTTAACAGCTGCACGCCACCTCAGAGGTCTCTTCCACCATGAATGATTCTATGATTTATGGCCCTGTGCTGAATGCTGCATATGTGGCAGTGACCACAGGATCTACAGCAAAAAAACTACAAAGGAAAACCAGGATAGCAGTAGATATCCAGGAAAGTAGAGAGAAGGAAGCATCAATGAGTCAAACTGCTCAGTGCAATGGCTTAACAAGTGTGAAAGTATGTTATGTCCAGCATTCCTTGACTCCCTGCTGACTGCTGCTTCCATGCAGCGTTTTGGTTTTAACACAAAATTACAGCTCATAATGTTGAATAGAAAAATAGCAAAGAACAGCGTGTACATCCAGAAGGACAGAGAAAATCCCCACATCCCCTGTCACACCAGGCCAGAAAGGAAATGAAGGTTAAACATCCCCACAGTAACGAGGGTAAAACATTCCCTCAATGCAGCACCAGAGCTGCTGACACAATCTGAGGGAAGAGACTTGTGAGGCTTTCGGTGCAAACCACTCTCGGTCGTGTGCCCCATCTCAGAGGCTGCTCTGGCAGTCACACACAGCGTCAGAGCTCTGCACATTCAGGCAGCTCCCTGAACACCCTGGTCTGTGGAAGGTGTTTATGCTCGGTTTTATGTTTTCCCACCATGTGTCACTCCTACACTCCTGCTGCTGAAAGCACTTTTTGCTGAGGTGACTGCTCCTCTCATAGCCATACAGATAAATTTTATTGTATTTTTAATACATGGAATAAAATTGTAAAACCTGTTGCGCACACACTGCTGTGCTGGTTTTGGCTGGGGCTTAAACCACAACAGTTGCTTATCGCAATATCAAGACAAACAAATCACACTGGCTCAGTACTGCACTGCAGGACCTGCAGGGAAGGTTCTGGCCCCAAATTTGTTTTGCACTGCTTATTATAGACACGTGCTAATATCAGTACTTCTCATGCTCCAAAAATCATTTATCCATATGACGTAAGAGGGTTTTGTCTCTGAGCATTTCTGCCCACCATAAATTCCAGTGCCATTATGAAAACCTGGTCGCCATTTCAGGCTCACCTGGGACACCAGGCCAGTGGGGTTGAGCCCTTGTGCAGCTCTGGGAGGTGGCAGCTGTGGGAACTCTTACAAGAAACCTGCATCCTCCCAGCCAGGAGATACCAGAGGGGCAGAGCTGTGAGACGAGTACAAGAGCTTTGTAAGGCTCCCCCAGCTGAGCAGAGCTGATGGCATTTGCTGTATATGTTTAGTTTCATTTATACCCTCAAATGTATCCAGACACATTCAGCCTCTCAAGCCAGCAAGCGCTCACGTAAACATCTGAGCTGGGGAAAAAATAATGGAGTGCTGGCAGAAAGTGAGCCAAATGTGTTTGTCAGAGGCACTCGGATCTGCAAAACTCAGCCCCCTACAGCCAACTCAGTCCTTGGAAATCAGTGGGAGTTTACCCATGTCATCACTGGATTAGAATTTGGCCCCTCATCCCTTCTTACCACGACCTAGAAATTAAATCCAGCTCATACACAACCAACCAGGTATTTTCTACATGTGGTCTCAAGGGAAAACTTGCCAGCAGGAGCAGAGGAAGCCCCGTGGCGCTCCTGCCTTGGTTTATACTTGAACCAGCGTTACCAGGGGAAAGGGAAAAGCCAACAAGAGACCGTCCATAGAAGAATGCCAGGTAGAGCAGAGGCTCAGCAGAGGGGAAAGTGTCAGATGTATCAACAACAAAGAAAACTCGAGCTCTGTGTTTGTACACAACTCTCCAAAGCATCTGCATTTAAAAGACTTGAGCTACGTGGCCTCTCTGCCAGATGTTTCCTATTCTTTTAGCGTCAGAGAGGGATAGAGGGAGCAGGGTGCACCTCCTGGGTCAGAGCAGCCCATGTGGAACCTGCCTGCCTTGGAGGCGGCCTGAGCTCAGGGCCTGGCACAGCCTGTGTGGATCTCCACCATTCCCAGTGCTCCGTCCGCTTCCCCTGGGAGGCATTCCCGCTGCTTGGAAAGCAGCGGCAGAAGCCCAGCCATGTTCCTGGTGAGACACACATCCTGGTGGGATGTGCAGACATCCAGCCACACGAGCACACACAGACACGGGACAGCAGCCGACGGCGTGGGCACAAGGGACCCTCTGTCCCCTCGGGGCTGTCTGAGTCAGCAGGAGGAACCCCCCAAGGACTGGGGTCCCCAGCAGCTCCCCACCTTGTCCCTGATCCCTCGCTGCTCCCGCCCTGGGACCCACGGTGCAGGAACTGCAGCTCCCAGTGGGAACCTCACAGATACTTGGCACTGCTCTGGGACTGACACAAGAACTAAACTGGAATAAAATGTTATTTTCACTTATACCTCATGCCATCACATCATCAGTGGTGCACAGAAGCTGCCAGTCTTGCCCAGCACACATGGTTTTAGTCTCAGGACTGTAACATCCTTCTGGTGAAATCACTTTGGACCTCACATTGTCAGCAAAACCAGAACAAAGCCAGAGGCTTTCTACTAAACACACATGAGATAAAACAGACCAGAGGCCAAGAGCATGTGAATTTACAGCTAAGTATGCCCAGACAGCGATGCTCTGGTCTTGGCTGATTTCAACATCAGAAAATGTTTTTCCAGGAAAGACTCAGAAATGAGCTGAGTCTTTTCTAAAACGGAAGAAGCCAAGTTGTTCTTTTTCATTCTTACAGTGAAAAAGGAATTCTGAAAGTCCTTTTCTAGAAAAGGAAAGACTACTTCAGTTCAAGTGCTGGAAAACCAATCATTTTTCCCAGGTACAGCTTTGGGTTCTTCTCTCTGTCGACACTGACTGGGAAACCTCCCTTCCTCAGCTGCTCTGAGGGCCACAGCCTCTGCCTGAAGAGGGAAAAAGGGTCAGTGCAGCTTTGAGGCTGCTGCTGGGGTCCATCCCCGCCCTGGGCCGCTGCGCTGTGAAGAGCAGGAGTGGTATGAAGCTGCTTTAGAACCACTCACTCACTCCTTCCAACAGGTAACCAGTGCCTGATTCTCTGCTACGAAACAAAGCAAAAAATGTGCATAACGTCTGCAAATTCAGATGAAAATCTTCTGTGATTAAGTACAACATTTACTGCAAATAAATCCAGTGTTTAGAGTTGTTTTCCAAGTGCTTTGCACATAAACAAGGCTTTATTAACATGCTGGCAGAGGTTTAAAAACTGTTTAATTGCACAAGTCCCCGCTGGCTCAGGGCTAGCGGGGACAATTCAGCAGGACAAACCAGCTGGACTTTGATCTAGACCAGCTTCTGGCCACAGGGTTCCAGCTCATAACTACAGCACCAGCCCAGGTTACAGTGCCTCGCAGAGCTGGGCTGCCTTGGGAAACCATTTGTGCACGCATATTGACAAGTACCTTCAGTCCTGAGACAGCATTGAGGAAAACAGTCGTTTTCTCCTCGTATCAAAAAATGCCAGAAAACAGGAAATTGAGGCAAATGTAGAAATAAGAACAACATAGCTGGGGTTTGTGAACAAAGCTGCTGAACGTGTGGCTCGAGAACTGCTGAAAGAATTAAGGACACATTCCTTTCAGCTTGATTCAACAATTTTTATGCAAAAATTGCAGCATTAAGCTGACTGTTGTGGAAAATTTACCAGCTTTTAGCAGAGACTTGCCAGCTTTAAACAGAAAACTCTCAGCCTGCATTCACAACTTGCTGTAGTTTTACCCAAGACTAGCATTAAAGTCTTTATTGAGCTGATTATTTCCTGTTGCTTGTTTCAACCATTCAAAACCAGAGTCATCGCCATGTCCTGATCAAAGCAAAGGTTTTTTGTACAGCAGTGATGTACTGTACCTACAGCAGCAATGTGTTGTACCTACAGCCTCTCTAAAATCAGTGATTTTTCCTAGTGCAACAACAGAAGTCAGTCACGCTTTTGGGTTTGACCTGTATTCAATTAAAGACTCAGTAAGACAGTCAAAGTTTGAGATTCCTAATGCAGCACATTTAATTTCCGGATGCAAGCCAAGGAATAAACAGAAAAGAACATTTATTTTAGTGGTTGTCAAGTTGCTTCCAAGTGCTCTCTATCCCACATCCCTCACAGGATAAATAAAACCAGATTATGCTGGGCTGAATGCAAGGGATCCCGAATCCCAGAGCCTGACTCCTCAGCAGAGGATCCCTGCTTGCCCAGGTGTCCCAGGGGACCCTGCAGCATCTCCTGCCCCTGGAAATGCCAGGCAGGGGCTGCCAGTGGGGAGCACAGTGCTCCCCCAGCTTTGGCACCAGGGTCTGTCCCAGCACACTGCCCCTTCTCCGTGCTCCCCAAAATGATGGAATTTGCATGAAGGGTTGTGCCAACAGCAACAGGGAGACAAGAAACTGGAGTAAGATGTAGGGCAAATAAATGGAGGTTTATTGTATTTCGATATGTACGAAAGCATCAGATTTCCTGACTTTCAGCACAGCAGCTGGATATTCCATAGGAGGCTTTTATGGAAGAAAATGGTGTTTTGGAATAGCTTGCAGCATTCACCCTTGGAGAGTTTATTACGTTCAGTAATGGAAAGGACATTTGATCCAACCAACAGTTCTGACACAAACCAACGCACAGTGGAGTCTGAAACACACATTCCTGAACCAATGGAACATGAGAGCAGTCCCTCAGGGAACCAGCAAGGAAATGCTCTGCCCCTCACCAGCCCCTTCTTGCTTTACAGTACCCCTAACAGAAAGCTTTTGTTTCATCCAGCACTGCTGACGGGTGCCCAGCCTCATCCATGCAGCTCAGGGTCAGCAGGATGTGCCAGAAGGGCTGGTCAAGTGATGGCATCTCCCCCCATTCCCCCTCATCCCAATGAACACCCACACATGGAGCCAGATCCCGGAGCAGGGTCAAGGCTGACAGCCCGGTGTCAGGGCAAGGTCCTGTTCCTCACCTGGCTTAGTGCAGGGGCTACCACCAAAAAGCATTCCCCAGGTAAATAAATGCTGCTACAAATATCGGTCTATAAACTTCTTTGGTGTGTCAGATTGGACTCTGGTTTCCTGGAATTGGAGGGGAATTCACTCCACTGACAAAAACAAGTTCGTAGGAACCTCCGGGCCCAGGGGACCTGGATCTGTGCCATTACCAATACACCCATAGCTTAGAGCTACCACACCGGAGCTCAAAACGTTCTAGAAATACCTTTAGTCATAAAATTAATTCAAAATTGCCCCTCTCCTTGTAATCAGTCAGTCAGTAGCACAGGCCTTTACCAGCACCTTTACTGGGTTAACTGGGAATGCCACAGGTGGGCATTCCAGCTCAGCAGTGGTGCTCTGGTTCATCCCCCTCGTGTTACCCAGGTCACTCCTGCTGGAGACATGAGGCCTTCAAGCCGTGCCACTGTGTTACAGTGAACTTCTTTATATGCATCAGCAGACTTCTTTTAGCATTACACTTAAAAACATCACATTTTTAAAATGCTGTGTCACATTACTCCGTGTAACAGTTCAGACTCTTCTCCGCACAAGTACGAGGTTAAACACAACCTGGACAACCAGTTTGCAGGACACAGAGAAAGAACCTGCACAATATTACTCAGTGCTGGAGCGTAATTAACCAACAGAGGTTTCAGAAACCTCATCTGGAAATGTTTGTGAAGTGGTTTTTGGACTAGACCTTGATTTTGCCTGTGGCGATCTACTTTAAACCAGAACACAAATAAACTTATTAAGTCTAATACGTGACACCACAGCTTTAGCGTGGTTTAAACGTTGAACCACCCCCACGCCCACAGCTCCAAGCAGAGCAGTTCACGAGTGTTTGATTTGCCATAGGACACAGCCATACCTTTGGAAAGCCAACAGCCACACAACAGTCCCTGGGAACCATTGAAGAAGCCATAGGACAATATTGGCAAGACAGAAGCAGCAGAAGAGACAGCGGGAGATCATTATCCAGCTATAACCTCATTGTCTCAATTAGGAGAATCACATCTATAACCTCATTGTCTCAATTAGGAGAATTACAATTTTTTAAAGGATTTTTAATTAGATATTCTCAACTATTTGAAAGTGGTGGAGAACTACTGTGCTGAACATACAAATGGAGAAAAAGGAGAAAATGACAAATTTGAACTCCCCACTTTTCACTTCCTAATCCATATCACACTTTCACATGCCTTCTCCTCCCAAACAATTCTTCACGTGCTATTCCAGACAGAAGTTATTCCATCACTTACAACCAAAGGTTTTAAAAGGGCCCAGCAAGTGACCACCCCTCTGCCTTCATCAGCTTATCAATGCCAGTTCTCCACAAACCCAGCATTGCTTCATTTAGCACACACAGCCCCAGAACCCTCACATTTACTATTTGCTGGCGTAGCTATAGCAGGGAAGTCTTCCAATGCAAGTTAAACTTACACAGGAAAGTGTAGTCCAATTTTATGTGACCCACCATGGCAAGCTCAGCAAGTAAATTACATTCATTAAGCAAAAAACACTCTTGCTCCCTATGTTGCCAGCATTAAGGCCCCAGAGTAGCATTCAAGCTTCCTTACCTGTAGAACAGGCATCTTTGCTTCCCTTCTCCTCACAGCTCAGCCCAGAAGAGCTCTCATTTTCTAGTCTTGACCTTGACTTTAAAACACTCAGATAGCAATTCCTGCATTTATGAGGCTCCTCGCATCCTGCTATTGCTGGTCTCCAGTGACAAGCCTCAAAACAGGGAATAAGTCACAACAGAGACCATTTGGCCCTGCCAAGCAGGGTCTGACCCTGTGCCTGCCTTAAATAGTCCCAGGGGTTTTTGTGCCTGGCACCAGGCACCTGTGCCTCACCCTTCTGGCACCTGAAAATAATGCAGCTCTCTGGCTGATCAGAAGCTGAGAGCAGCACCAATCAGATGGGCAGGGGAAAGGCTGCAGCTCACACCTGGAAAGCTAAAGGACTCTGCTTTGAAATGGTTTATTTAATTGTCACTGGGAGATAAAACATAATTCAGAACCACACTCTCACCTGTAACTTGGGAATAAGCAGCCACGCCTCACCTCCCTCACCCAGAGGTGTCTGTTGGGTGAGGGTAGGTGGTCGGTTAGTTTCTTTGTTGGGGGTTTCTGTTTGTTTTTTCAACAATTTAAAAGCTGAATTAAAGACCAGTGTGCAGGGCCATCTTCAGCAGATGACAAATTCTTATTCCATCACAAGCAAAAATTCTGTGCAGCAAAGATCAGCTGTTGGTTTTCTTTCAGTTGGCTGGGAGGTGTTCAGGTTCTTGTTAACGAACTGCAGAACATTTTCCTTTAACTGCTGTGTTACACCTATGGGTTATGGGGGTTGTAGATTTGTAAGCTTTCTGCCTCATCCTGTGGATGAAAATCTATGATGTATTGTGGCCATCAAGAAACAGGGATGTGCCTGATTAAGCACCCTCATAATGTGACTCCAGAGAGCACAACAGAGACCTCCAAAATCTGATTCAGCACTGCTTTTGCAATTCAAACCATGAAAAAAACACTCCAGCTAATGTTTGAGTGTTGACAACATCCAGCCTGCACCTGCAGAAGTACTTTAGGAGGAGTGCCTGTGCTCTGGTTCAGCAGCTGCTGGAGTGGATTTGCAGGTGCCTCTCTGCCTGCGAGGTGGTCTGACAGGAGATTAAAGACCTTGCTGAGAGCACAGGAACCATGGATGGAGCGTGTCATTGCAGATCAAACGTGGAATTACCCTGGCTGAGGATCTGCTCCAGTAACGAGGAGAGCAGATCTTCCTCAGGCACATTGAGTGTTAAACAGGCTTTTCCTTCAAACTGGAGTGACAGACAGCCCCTCCCTTCATGCCCACCTCTAACAACTGCCCATGTGAAAGACAAAGCTGTCACAGCTTTCCAGACAAGAAAATGCAGACCTTTCTCAACTCCACAGGTTCCGGCCTGCACGCTGGGCTGAGATGCACCCAGCAGGAGCTCTTGCTGTGGCTGCCCACGCTGTGGGTGATTTACAGAGTCCCAGGTCGCCTGTGCTGGATGGAGTTCAGCAGCAGCCAGTGGGGGTCCCTGGCCCCTCACACCTGCTGTGGACATCAACAACAGCCCATCCCACCCCGGAAAAGATGGATTGCCTCCAGCCCGCCCAGCTGAGGTTCTCGGCAGTCAGAGGGAGCACAGGGAGGACAGAAGGAATCTGGAGCACGGAGCTGCGGGGCGCTGCTGGGGACGGCACGAGCTGGCAGCCATGGCCCAGTCCCCTTTGCAGCACCCATCCTCTGATGTGCTCCTTGGGTTCCTGGAGCACAGCATTCACTGTGCCCTGTCCAGCACCGCGCTGCCCACGCACACAGGGCTGACTGTCCCAAAATCAATATTTGCAAATATGCCAGCAGCTCCAAACGCTGACCGTGCTTCCAGAACCAGCTGCTGCTTTGCTGGGAGCTTGTCCAGCTCATTACAATGGAGCTAAAATGTCTGACTGTGGCCTTGAGCCCCAGGAGAGTTGTACCTAAGTGTGTTACTTTGAAAATTCCCAACAAGGCACTCAGAGGGTCATGTCATCCTTTTCAAGGCGTCCAGCAACCCACCGAGGCATTGAAAGAATTTGGCCAGCAAGAAGCTGTGAAGGAAAAGAACCAACATGAAAACATTTTGCAAAAGGCCTTTAAGGAGAATTGGCACAATGTAAAGAGAAGAGAGAGCATGAGGAGGGATAAACTGAGGCAGAGTGGGAATGCTGTGCTGCAGGAACAGAGGCACCTGCAGCGCCGGCCTGGGAAACAGCCTGGACTGTATCACAAGGGAACGGTGGGATGAGGGAGGGACCAGGCAATGTCTGCAAGGGAAGAACAAATTAAAAATCAAACATCATCAAACAAAACCCAGATACATAATTCAGGTGCCTAATTAAGATTAGAATTGCATAAAAAAAACCTTTTGCTGACACTGATGCATGGAACACATCAGGGTGGTGTTCTCCAAAGTTATGTTCTGCCTCCTTAATATAATTTCTATTGACTCCTGTTAATAAAACGATCATCCACTATTTCCATCAAGTCCCAGGTCTGTGGATCAGGCCCACCACAATTTTCTTGAAGGAAGCTGAAGATCACCTGAAGATCCAAAGCCTCACTCAACAACCTCTGATGGGCATGAACTGCATCTGTATTCCCTGTGCTGGGCTCTTCTGCTGTCCCAGGGGTAGGAGCATCATCATCAATAATGAACAGTGCTGCCCACTAGAGATACAGAGTCCCTGCCTGAAAAGTGAGGCTATTTCCATCTCTTAAGAAAAAAAGAATCATTCCTCCCATACATCATTTGCTTTCTATGACTCCATTCCCTGAAGCTCGAGTCATTTTCCACTGACTCTTTCACGCTGAGGAAGGAGAAAAAGAAAACACTCGTTTAAAAAGTAAACAGAGAAACAGCAAGGCAAAGCAGGATCCCCCGTGAAGGCTCTGGCAGGGCCGGGTGAGTGTGTGTGTGCTTGGGCAGTCTGGCTGTGCCTGACTCCTGGGCCTGGTGCTCCCAGAGCGGTGAGCGAGGCTGGGGTCCGTGACAGACCGAGGGGTGCTCAGGGGCCGAGTGGGGTTTGCTGGATTGGGATCTCAGTGCTGAGGTTTAGAACGCGAGGGTTACACTGACAGCCCAACCCCGGGCTCGGGAGAGCCGGGCTGTTCCCTCGTGCCTCCTCAGGTGTTCGTGCACTCCTGAGCAGGGCCCCTGCCGACCTGCCCACCGTGACCTGCACGCGTCCCCAGCAGCACACAAACCCCACGCACGAGCTCTGGAGCAGCACTGCCTTCCCTCCTGGCTTGGACAAAGCCAGGTCATAGCACAGAAAGGTACGTTAGGAACTGAACTGCTGAAAAATGAGCTGAAATTGTGCTCCAGTTTTGATACGTACAATTTGCTGTGCGGATCCTGTTCACAAACACTTCCTTCACTCAGCTTTCCTCTTCCCAGCACTCCTGAGCTCACACTCAGTCACACTTTCTTGCCAAAATATAGCTCCACTTAACAAAAAGCTCCCTTCATTCTCCCTAGTAATGAATTCCAGCTAAACCAATGTCTTAACGTCAGACATGGGCCAGATCTGCCAGCAAAGCAGCGAGCTCGGCACGGGTTTGTACAACCATTGTGTTCTCCGTAAGGCCGCCCCGGGAAATCCCAGCCACATTATAATAAAATATTCCACATGTTCCTCAGCCGCCTTCCAGAGGGAGAACTTTGTATCTCTTGTAATTTAATGCTCTGCCTCTCAGAAGTGAGAGCTGCAGCTTAATGACAACAGACAGCATATCCTGAGATGAAAACTCTGTTCTTAAAATACTGACAAGGTCCATGTACATTTAAAATATTTGGTTTTATTTTAATGCAGATTTTCAGATATGTGTTTTTGGAAATCATTCTCAGAAGTTACTTCAGTTCCTTGTCTACCTTATCCACAAATTATGAAGACTGGTACAAAACATTTAAAAATGTCTTTTACCTCATGTTTACACTTGCAGAAGCACAGCATTGGAATGTGTCACTCCAGAAGCCTTGACCTCAGTCATCCAGAGGAAAAATTTGATGAATTGAAATAAAGCAATTGATGCTTTGCTTTTCAGACAGTAATTAAGATGAAGAAAACACACCTAACAATAGCCTTATCACCCTCTCAATCACTCAGAGGAACGCTGTCAAGATTGCACCTAGAAATGCCACCTCAGGATTTAGTGCAGGGCTCGGTTGGAGGTGTTCTTTTTTCTGAGACCCAAAGTGCCAGTCACACGAGTGGGTCAGTGTTTCTTGGCACCAGCTCCCACGCTGAATCAACATGAGACCACCCATGTTTCACTGAAGCAACCCTGAGATGATAACAAACGCCAGCCAGCGAATTCCATGAGTAAAGTTCTAACTGGCTTACACAGAGCGCCCCATCCCTGCCAACCCTCCTGAACTCCCACAGCTCACGTTTGATTTTGAACTCGTCTGAACAATTTTAGAACCCTTAAAAATATATATTTGAGGCTTTATCTTATCTTTGAAGTTTTGTATTGCCCTTACATCTCTAGTCGAACTTCTCCTAGAAGGAGGTTTGCCCGAGAATGACACACTTTCAGCAGAAAGGTGCTGTCAGTCGAGCTTGTGGCTGGTACCTCTGAGCCGAAAAGAAGGACCTGAAGCACTGACAGACGCCGTCTGCAACGAGAGGACACTCGTCCCTCCAAAACCGAACTGAAGGTGTCATCGGCCGGATTTTGGAGGGGTCACGCACGAGCACCCCCCGGAGAGCAAACGCTCCTTGTCTGCGAGGGCACCGAGCCCCCGGCAGGGCGGGGCGGGCCGGGGCGTGCGGGGCACCCGTGCGGGGAAGCGGCACCGCGGAGGGAGCGGCGGGGCCGGGCCCGCAGCATCCCCGGGAGAGGCGGCGGCGGCGGCGGGCGCTTCTCCCCTCCCCGCCTCGCAGCGAGCGGTGCCGATCGGGCCGCGGGGAGCCCGGGCGGGCCGGCAGCGTCCCCCCGGGAGGAGGAGCCGGTGGCGGGCTTGTCCCGGCCCGGCCCCGGAGGTGGGGACGCGCAGGTGGGGACGCGCAGGTGGGGGCGCGCGGCCGGGC
>VXAZ01006521.1:1109065-1125256 GCA_013399875.1 Gymnorhina tibicen
CTTCTCCCCTCCCCGCCTCGCAGCGAGCGGTGCCGACCGGGCCGCGGGGAGCCCGGGCGGGCCGGCAGCGTCCCCCCGGGAGGAGGAGCCGGTGGCGGGCTTGTCCCGGCCCGGCCCCGGAGGTGGGGACGCGCAGGTGGGGACGCGCAGGTGGGGGCGCGCGGCCGGTCCCGGGCCCGGGGAAGCGCCGAGGGTTTGTGCGAGGGATGCGAAATGAGTTAATTTTGCTTGGAATGGTTCCTGGCGGGGAAGGAGCTGACGTGTGGAGACGCCTCCGGGGGATGAGCCGCCGGCGGAGTCGGGAACGCTCCGCACAAGCCGGCCAGGTCCGCAGCTGGGATACACGGCGGGCACCGGCTGCAGCTCCCCCGGCTGCTCCCTGCGGGATTCCAGCTTCTCCTGTGAGCGGCAGCTCCCGGCACATCGCGCCGGACAGGGGCACAGGGGGGCAGCCGCCAAATGACAACGCCTTAGGTCATGACACAGATCCCTCGCTGAGGGGAAACCCGAGAGTTTGGGGGCTGGTTCGTGGGTGGGTTTTTCTTTCAAGTTAAAAATTCTTTTTTGCTTATGGCTTAAGCCCGAGCGGCTCGGCTCGGCTGTCGCTGTAAGTGCCCGTGTGTTCTGTTTCCCCTGCAGGAACCCGTCCGCCCGCCGCCGCTGTCGGGGATGGCAGAGTAGGATCCCCGCAGGATGGGGGCCCCGCGCGGGGAGCGGCCCCGCTGGCTGGGGACCCTCCTGGCCGCCTGCCTGGCCACCCTCTCGGGCATCAGCGCCTGTCCCCGGCCCTGCGCCTGCCACGGCTCCGCCGAGCTCCACTGCACCTTCCGCTACTTCACCGCCGTCCCCCCGCGCATCCCCCCGGACACGCAGCGCATCAACCTGGGGTACGTGGAGCTCCGGGATTTCAATACTCAGAGCACTTGCCTTTCAACACTTTGCACAGCAATAATTAACTTTCCAGATTTAGGGCTAAAAATTAACCAAAGCAGTAGGTAAGTCTACAGAGCTTGAAATTCTGCAGTGCTCAGCAGTGGCTGCAGTCACAGCCAGCAAAACCTGAGACCACCCACACTAAGGAGAAATTTTGGGGATCTAGCACAGGGCACATGAGAACTTCAGAAAGTTTTGAACTTAACTTTCGTTTATATTACCTGAACATTTTGTGCCTGTAGCATGGAACCTGGAAGAAGTCTGAAATAGATTTCTCTCCAGGAAAGGATAGCTCAGAGCTCAGAAAGAGGACTGGAAAAGGAGCATGTGTATTAAAATCTGCAGAGACTTTGCTGTGATGTAACACCAAGGTCGCAGGTTAGATACCTGTATGAGCCATTCACTTAAGGGACTTGAAGATCCTTCTGGGTCCCTTCCAATTCAGCCTATTCTGTGATTCTGTCACTTAGAATGTCCCACAGAGTTAGGGTCTGTGCTTTCATCTGCTGAGTTCAAGGGAAATTTCAGTTGTCTGGCCTTGTCAGCCTCCGTGGTGGTTCTGTTCTCTGTGTGGTTAAAGGAGCAGGGAATAGATCATACCCAGCCTTGTCTGGCCCCTTCATGCAGTTTCCAGCAAGTGTTCTCTCTCTTAAATCAAATGGTGAGACCCATCAGCAGTATTTGTCTGATCTGTCCCTTTTGATACACGTAGCCTTTGAACCATCCAGATATGTCTGCAGAAAATATACAAGGAATTTTTCATTGAAGTGGTAGCAAAATGAACACACAGATGTGTTTCATGCTTGCTGTCACTCGCCCCATCCACTGGGAATTCGCCATCAGAACACTGTCCTGGAAAAGTGACCACCTTTGGTGGTCATGAAGGAATGACTTAGTTTCATCTTGGCAAGGGGAAGTGCTGCTTACCTTTAGCCATTCCCAAAGAGTGGATCTTTTGTTTTGGGTTGGTTGGATTTAAACGTGTGAATTGGGGCTGACTAAACCCATCCCCTACAGCTACAACAGCCTGCGAAAACTGAGCCCCACGGACTTTGCCGGCCTGGAGAAGCTGGAATTACTGATGCTGCACAGCAATGAGATCAATACGATCCCTGAGAAGGTGTTCAGTGATTTACGTTCACTGCAGGTAAGAACTGAATGACCCAGTGTTACTTTTTGTTATGACTTAACTTTCAGTGATACTGGTGAGCAGCTACAGAGCAGCCTTCTGCAGCATTTCGCTCTCCTGTTTCTTGCCGTATTCATGTGAAAGTCAAGGGCCTTCAAAACCCAGCATCCTGATGGGAAATGTCTTTCCTTCCCAGGTGGGCACTCAGGTGCAGGGTAAAGAGCATGACAAACACGTTGGTAGATATCTCTCAGCTGTATCTTAGCAGGCAACTGCAGTCAAAATTCTCTCTATACAGAGAAGAAAGATTGCAAAGCTCCAGCTACTGTGTCTGAAAAAGGAAACTTGTCATTGTTAATTTTTTAGTCAGTTTGGGGTTTTTTGAGGATTGTTTTCCACTGAGCTTTCCCTTTCCCTTCAGTACAACCCTGTCCCTTTCCAGCCTTTGTGAAAAAAAGGCCACCACTGTGCAGAAACTTAACACACTGCATATAAACACTTCAGTTCTTTAAGAAACTCCAGTTCCCTGGCATTCCTGGTCTGGTGAAGAACTTTCACTGCACAGAGCAACCTTCAGCAGCATTCATTAGGGGTCCTATAACTTTAACATGGCTTAATACTACGCATTTGTTACTTTTTCATGAACAGGTCTTAAAAATGAGTTACAACAAGGTCAGAGTGCTTCAGCAGGATGTATTTTATGGCCTGAACAGCTTGGTACGGCTGCATATGGACCACAATCAAATTGAATTTGTGAATCCCAACGTTTTCTATGGACTCACTTCCTTGAGGCTGGTCCACCTGGATGGAAATTTACTTCAGCAGCTGCATCCAGACACTTTTGTCACCTTGCGCTATAGTCAAATATTCAAAATATCCTTCCTGAAGCACATCTCTCTGTCTGACAATGTGCTGACCTCACTTCCACAAGAAATGTTTTCCTACATGTCAGAGCTTGAGAGCATTTACCTCCACGGAAACCCCTGGTCCTGTGATTGCAGCCTGCAGGGGTTCGCCGAGTGGGCACAGGAGAGACCAGGTGAGCTGAAGGCTTTGTTTATGCTCTTTAATCCTGTTGTAGCATCTTGTTCTTCCTGATATAGGTAATTGTCCTTTCATCTATTTATTGTCCTATTCATCTATTTATTCTCCCAGAAAAGACTGGAAGATAGGATTTTTGTAGGTGTGTGTAATCAGGATAAAGAGATTAATACCGCTCAGTTTCCCAGATTTAAATTAATCTAGTGGCCTTAAGGCATTCCCAAGTACAGCTTTCCTTAATGGAGAATTTTCCTTGGCCAGTCCAAAGCTTCTATGCACCAGGAGACTCCACAGGGAACAAGCTAACTTTTATGGAATTGGCAAGAGCAAGGGCCACATTGCACTTGATTCTTTAAAAAGAAAATAAGGAACTCAAGGGACTTGAGTACTTTCTCTGTTGCTGCCGTCCATGTCACTTCAAGCTTTGGTTTTATTTTATTCAAAAGAGCCACGTGTTAGAAGCTATATGTCATTTCTAATACTAAAACTTGTAACACAGAAGCTTACTGAAGTTTTCTTCCCTTCAGATGTTATAAAGTGCAGAAAAGAGAGAAGTTCCGGTGTCCATCAATGCCCAGTCTGTGCTAGTCCCAAAAATCATAATGGGAAAAGTTTAGTGGATCTTCCTTCTGCCTCTTTCACCTGCACTAAACCAGTCATCCACGACTCCCTGAAATCCAGAAACCTCACAGTGCCGGACGATGGGGATTTCAGTTTCATGTCTCCCAAGGATTTAATAGCTCCAATAGGATCTATGGTTTTGAATATGACTGACCAAGCAGGAAATCGAGGCAACTTGGTTTGCAGTGTCCAGAAACCTAAAGAAATGTCTCCCATCTCATTTGACAAAAATGGCAACAGCACAGTCCTTAAAACCTCATTCTCAGCATTCCTGGTGTGTGGCATCGATTATGGACACATCCAGCAGCTGTGGAGCATCCTGGCACTGTACAGCAATTCTCCCTTGAAACTAGAGCAAACTGTGCAGACAACTGATCTGCCTTTTATTAGCTACAAATATAAGCAGATCTACAGTGAGAAAGATGAACTTTTCACCAATATCGAGGCTGACCTGCGAGCTGAGCCAGCCTGGCTGATGCAGAGCAGAGTGGCCCTGCAGCTGGACAGGACAGCCACCACGCTCAGCACGCTGCACATCCGCTACTCCACCGACGCCCAGATCAGTTTGCCCAGCGATGACAAAAGCCAGGTCAGAAATCACTGGGCCATCATTGCCAGGGACAACAGCACCCAAACGGAGCGCACTGTGCTAGTCGGGGGCACCGTGGAACTGGGGTGCCAGGCAGCTGGGGAGCCAGCTCCCGCCACGGAGTGGATACTGGCCGATGGCAGCAAAGTGCGAGCTCCCCATATCAGCGAGGATGGGAGAATCATAGTCCTTAAAAGCGGGACGCTGACGCTGCGGACGGCTGACGTGTTTGACACGGGGCTCTACCACTGCATCAGCACCAACCACAACGCTGCCGACGCGCTCACGTTCCGGGTTACGGTGGTCGATCCTCACGTGGAACACAACGGTGTGAACGGAGCCCAGCTGTCGACGGCTCTCGGCAGCACGCTCCACCTTCCCTGCACGTCCACGGCTGCTCCGGACGCTGCCGTTACCTGGGTGTTACCTGAGCACACGATTCTTCGTCAGTCTGCAGGAAACAAACACATTTTTGCCAACGGCACCTTGAGAATACAAGGGGTGACGGAGCGAGATGTGGGCTACTTCCGATGTGTTGCAGCCAACCAGTACGGCGTTGATCTTCTGGTTTTCCAAGTGCTAATGAGACAGGAAGAAACTGCTCTGAAGAAGAAGCATGGAGCTGTGGGAGAGTGGGAAGAGGGCTCTGGCAATGAACTGTCGCGCTCTGCTGCAGCAGAGAGACATCCCTCAGCCGCTCCAGCCACCCTGGCAGCTCACGGGCAGTCTGCTGCAGCGGCGGCCAGCGGCCAGGGCGCACAGAGCGCACACCAGAGGAACAGCCGTGGGAAAATGCCTCACTGGCCCTACGGAGACAGAACAGGCAGGCGGTTCAGGGGACACAGGAGACAGTTTGTTTCTTCGGGCAGGAGAGTTGATCCACGGCGCTGGGCAGCCTTGTTGGAGAAAACAAAGAGGAACTTGACAGTGATAGACAAACGAGGAGAAGCTGCAACAGAACCACCCATTCAAGCCCATAAGATCTCAGAGGTACCTGAGGATGAGGAGGAGACATCTGGTGATCTCATATCTCCAGAAGAAGAATTCATGATACCAGCAACAGAGAGATCCCCAGTATCTGCTCTGGGGAAAGCAACAGAACTCACGATCACTGCAGGGCCCAAGGAGATTGTGAATCCCACTCCTGCCAGGAACACCTCCCTCCTGCTCGCAGAGTCATTAACTCCCCTACCCTCACCCCTTCCACACACTGTGGCACCTGGCAGCAAAAGGCCACAAACATATCCAAACCCTACAGACTCGTGGGAAAGATCTGATTTGAGTCAAATATCAGCAAATGGTGTAAAACAATCAACTGTATCAAGTGGAACATCCACACTCTTCCCTGCTGGGCAAAAGTCACTATATTCTGGGGAAAGTAATAACCAGCATCTAAAATCTGCATCCATGACACCCACAACAGAAGCTACAGGCACCAGCAAGGCTGTAATTCTCCAAAGCACAGCAGACAAGTTACATATTTTTACTGGGTCTGTTAATAAGGTTTCCACCAAAACAGATCACCAGGTCCCTGTGGCGACAGTCAATGCACCAAGTTCTGAATTTGGCCCCATTTATTTTCATAGTACTCAGGAAGGAGGAACCCCTAAGCCACCACTGGCCTCGACTTTCGCTACTCATCAGCAAATTCGGGTTATCCAGGACGCTCCAACTCATCCACCCCAGCTCCAGCAGCACTATGGAAGACGAAGAAAAATTTCTGGTCGGAGACGAATTGTTAGACCAGGACGTATCCCAAGCATGAAAGAGCACCGATACAATTTTGGGAGGCCAGGGTCTGCCAGAGGAAGTACAGCTGTGGCTACAGGTGTTCAACTGAACATGAACTATGTATCAAATGTAGCAGCCTTAAATAACTCAAGCAGTTCCATCAATCCATTTAGCCCAGAAGCACCCCAGCCTCCCCCTTCCACCACGAATATGCCATCGGAGCACCCCGTGGGTACCCATCAAAACACAGGATTCCTCAGGGAAGAGGAAAACAAACGAGGTGCAAGGCAAAAAGCTGCTACCACGGGCATGTCTGTCACTGCAAAGGACACTGCCACTACTGCAGCCAGTGGATTGGGTGCAATAGGTTTGAAGCCAACAGTTACACTTGTTATTGCTCCTCAAACTGACACCAGAGCCACCAAAAGTAAAATATTCAGAGTGGGAGGAAGGAGAGGTCAGAGGAGGAAGAAGCCTCCTAAAGCAGCTGCCCCACAGCGTGTGGCTGCAGCCCACAGCACTGCAGCCACCGCTGCAGTGAGCACAGCCACCGCCACAGCGACAGCAGCTACTGCACCAGCTGTGCCTCCGAGCCTCACACCTGCAAAGCCTCTTCCCGGGAGCATCAACGCAGTCTCCACGACCGAAACAGCAGCACTGTGGATCCCTGACACCCCTGAGGCACCACAGCACAGGCCCACGGCAGCCACACACACGCCAGCAGCCCCGGGCACCTGGAGGAACACCCAGGCAGCAACGTCACTGCCTGGCACTCTGACTGCTCAGAGCCCCACCGTGGCACTCCAAACCACACCAGTCACACAGAGGAACACCCAGCTGGCCACGTCACCACCCGCCAGTCCTGCCCAGACCCCCACCATGGGTCTCCAAACCTCACCATGGCTGGACGAGCCTCCTGGTGCCACGAGCACCCGACCTGCTGCAGTCAGGGCCACGTCAGGGCCAGCACCTGCTCAGCACATCAGAGCCACTGCCATGGCAGGAGAAAAATCCTACCTGAAAACGGGGGAGGGAGCTGTCCGGGAAAACCAGGCAGCACAGGCCACATTCCCAGCAAGAACCGTGTCCAGGGCTCCTGCTGCAGTCACCGCTCCCAGCACTCGGCACCCCTCCCCTCTGCCAGCCCCGACCGCAGCCGTGCCTGCACCGGCCGCCAGAGCCTCCTCGGCCCCGCGGGGGGATGTCAGGCTCCAGCCCGAGCCGCCTCCCGGAGGCACAGAGAGGGGCACCGCGCTGCAGCCACCACAGATCGCGCCTCCGTGGGGAAGGGATAAGGACAGCTCTGTCAGTGGCTGGTCTGAAAGGAGACAAGATCAAGAAACCACCACCATCCCCAATCTCATCACCTTTGGTTCGGCAAGCAGAAATAATTTTTCAAAGCCCAGAATAGTCGGAGGGAAATCGGCTGCTTTCACTCTGCTGGCGGATTCCGATGCTTTTATTCCTTGTGAAGCTACTGGGAACCCCCTTCCAATAATACAGTGGACAAAGATATCAGGTGAGCTTGATAAACCTCTCTAGAATTTACCTTCCATTAGTCCTGTAATTTGGCACCTCTTCTGTGTGCCGAACTCAAGCATTGCTTAATTTCAGAGTACTATGAAATACCAGTGAAAGGTAAACTTGGAAACAGTGACAGAGACTCACTGGAGCATCTTAGTGCTGATTCTGGAAGAGCTCTTTAGTGAAATGATTAAAAGAAATAAATCCATGTTTAACTATAAGTCCTTGCTTATTGTGGGAAGGATTCAATATTTATTGTACATTACCTGCTATTCCAGAACAGCGAGACAAGTGAAAAGAAAAATGTGGTACAAAACATTCAAATCCGGCTACAGCCGTGCCAGGTTTGGATTGCAAAGCCCCATCTGCTTTATCCAAACTTTGTCACTGCTGGAGATTCAGCTTCATTCTCACTTTAAAGCTTTTTCGTTCCATATGCAAAATACTCCGATTTCTCTCCGTTTTATCGCTGTTGCCTCGCTTATTTGGGCGAAGCAGAGCAGGACAGGGTATTTGGGACGGGGGAGAAGGAAGCCAGGCGGGTTCTGACGGGCTGTGCCGCCGCCCCTTGTCCGCAGGGCCCGAGGCGGCGGGACGCGGCGGTGCCGGCAGCTGGGAGGTGCTGGCCAACGGGACGCTGTCCATCCCGCGGGCGCGGCTGCAGGACGGCGGGCAGTACCTGTGCACGGCGGCCAACGCGCACGGCGCGGCGCGGCTGCTGGTCACGCTGGCCGTGGTGGCCTACCCGCCCCGCATCGCCGGCGGCCGGCGGCGCCTNCCATCTCCTGGCTTCTGGCAAATCAAACCCGCCTCGCCCGCTCCGCCGCGGGAAGTGACAAAGCCCACGTGGAACCGGACGGCACCTTAGTGATCCGGGCGGTCACCGTGTACGACAGGGGCCTCTACACTTGCCTGGCCAAAAACCCCGCGGGCACCGACACGCTGGCTGTGAAGCTGCAGGTCGTTGCAGCCCCTCCCACCATCCTGGAGGAGAAGAGACAAAGCGTGGCGGCAATGATGGGGGAAAGCCTGAAGCTGCCTTGCACGGTGCAAGGGAACCCTCAGCCCACCGTGCACTGGGTGCTCCCTGACGGCACGGTGGTGAGACCCCTGCAGCTGGTGCACACGCGGCTGTTCCTGTTCCCCAACGGCACCTTCCACCTGGGCAGCATCGCCCCTTCCGACGGCGGCAACTACGAGTGCATAGCCACGAGCTCCACGGGCTCGGACAGGAGGGTGGTCAGCCTCGTGGTGGAGCGCAGAGAGACACTTCCAAAAATAGCCTTGGCCTCTCAAGAACTGACGCGGTTGAATTTTGGGGAGAGGTTGCTTCTGAACTGTACAGCAACCGGGGAGCCCAAGCCCAGGATAATCTGGAGGTTGCCCTCCAAGGCTGTTGTGGACCAGTGGCACAGGTACGACCCTTTTCTTTCTCGACCTCTTTGGAACTTTAAACACTGCCTCGTCTGGTGCTCACATAGGAGCCTATTACAGCACTAAAACACTGTGAACTAAACCAATTTTTAAGCATTTAACAGCGGTGAAACATCTGTTTCAACAGCATCTATATCTAATAACAGATCTAATCTAAACAGATCTAATCTAAAAACAATTTTGGCCTGTGGTTTTGAGTGGGTGAGGTCTCAAAACAGGTACAAGTCATATTTGAATCAAGGTAGCTCCTGTCACCGTGCGCTGGTTGACTGCTGTCGGTTTAGAGGAGGAGAAGTTACTCGTAACAGAGTGGGGAGGTAGGGCTCAGGAGGGAGAGGTTTCTTTCATCTCTGCCAAGTCTACCTTTGGGGGTCTCCCCACACCTCCTCCCACAGTAACACTTCACCTTTACCTTGGGAGAGACAGACCCAACGCGGGGTGTTCCCAGCAGAGTCAGCACTGCTCACATCCACATAACACCAAAACTGGCAATGGCATCGGGGGGGACCCACTGGGTGGGCAGCTGGCATGGGCACAGTGCCTTTGGAAAGGGTTTCTGTGTTGTATTGTGCTGTTAACACGTTCCATCCCTTCCAGTGCTCAGTATTCACCCCCAGCACTTGTTTCCATAATTCTTTTTCTCTCTCTCTCCCCACAACAGAATGGGAAGTCGGATTCATGTCTACCCCAATGGATCCTTGGCTATTGAGGCAGTTACAGAAAAGGATGCAGGTGACTATCTGTGTGTCGCAAGAAACAGAATTGGGGATGATCTGATACTGATGAAAGTCAGCATCACAATGAAGCCAGCCAAGATTGACCACAAACAGCAGTTCAAGAAACTGGTGCCATATGGGAAGGATTTCAGAGTGGACTGCAAGGCCTCAGGGTCACCCACACCGGAAATATCTTGGGGTCTGCCAGACGGGACGGTGGTGAACAACGCGATGCTGGCGGACGACAGCGGGCACAGGGCTCGCAGGTACGTCCTCTTCGACAATGGGACTCTGTACCTCAACAAAGCTGGAGTGACAGAAGGAGGAGATTACACGTGCTATGCCCAGAACACTCTGGGGAGGGATGAGATGAAGATCCACGTCACGGTCATCGTGGCAGCCCCTCAAATAAAGCACAATTACAAGACACACATTACAGCGAGAGCTGGAGACACAGCACTGCTGGACTGTGAAGCTGCTGGAGAACCCAGGGCACAGATTTTCTGGTTGCTGCCTTCCAGTGAGATGATCTCCTCGTCCACAGACAGGCACTCCCTGCACGCCAACGGCTCTCTCTCCATCAGCCACGCCAGCCTGCTGGATGCTGGGGAGTACATGTGCGTGGCTCGGAACCCTGGCGGGGATGACACCAAACTGTACAAGCTGGATGTGGCTGCTAAACCCCCCGTCATAAATGGTTTGTACAGGAACAAAACGATCATGAAGGTTACGGCAGTGAGGCACTCGAAGAAACACATCGACTGCCGGGCAGAAGGGACACCTCCTCCTCAGATTATGTGGATCATGCCCGATAACATTTTCCTAACAGCCCCATATTACGGGAGCAGGATTGTGGTGCACAAAAACGGGACACTTGAGATTCGGAACATCAGGCCCTCGGACACAGCGGATTTTATCTGCGTGGCACGTAACGACGGGGGAGAGACTGTGCTGGTGGTGCAGCTGGAAGTCACAGAAATGCTACGGCGACCAGTGTTCAAAAATCCTTTCAACGAAAAAATAACAGTAAAACCTGGGAAAACTATCACACTGAACTGTTCTGTGGATGGAAACCCTCCCCCGGATATAAGCTGGATGCTGCCCAATGGCACGTGGTTTTCCAGCAGCATCAGGACATCCCAGTTTTTCACAGGAAGCAATGGGACCCTGACCATCTACAGTCCCGAGAGACACCAGGCCGGGCGCTACCGCTGCGCTGCCCGCAACAAGGTTGGCTATATTGAAAAGCTGATGGTCCTGGAGGTTGCCCAGAAGCCCAATATCCTCACCCGCCCTGCAGGGCTGGTGAAGGGTGTCAGCGGGGAGCCTTTGTCGCTTCACTGCCTGGCCGAGGGGAGCCCCAAGCCCAGGATGGCGTGGATGCTGCCGGGGGGCCGTGTGCTGGACCGGCCGCAGGTCAGCGGGAGGTACCTGCTGCTGGAGAACGGCACCTTGGTCATTCGGGCAGCCTCGGCCCACGACGCCGGGAATTACGTGTGCAGGGCCCACAACGACGCCGGAGACTCCTCCCTCACCGTTCCCGTCACGGTCACGGCCTACGCCCCGCGGATCATGGGCAGACCCCCCCCGGCCATCCACACCGTGCCAGGGGCAGCAGTTCAGCTCCACTGCGTAGTGCTGGGGATACCCAAACCAGAAATTACCTGGGAATTACCTGACCGCTCCGTACTCTCTACAGCTCGCCAGGGCCGGGGATCTGGGGGCGAGCTGCTTCACCCCACGGGGACTCTGCTCCTGCAGAATCCCCAGCCCTCCAATTCCGGCACGTACAAGTGCACAGCGAGGAACCCCCTCGGCACTGACTCTGCAGTAACGTACATCCACGTCATCTGAAGCCAGAAATGTAGCAGGAATGGTGGTGAACACGGGCTGCAGCTGGACTGAGGTCATCCTTGCAACGACTTTAATCAAAGGCAGCCACAAGCATGTGAGTGCCTGAACACATCCACAGCATTCAGTCTGCAGAGACTGGGCAAAAGGAGAGAGGAAGGGGAAAATTAGCTCTAGCATTATTTGCTAGCATTGGTTCTCTCCACGTTCAGGGAATTTAAATGAAAGCAAAATTAAGGCACTTTTGCTCTGCAAAGTAATAGCAAACATTGACTATCGAACATGGTAACTTTCTGGAAATGTGCCCAGAGAGCTCCTGTAAGGACACAGTTTTTCATCAGGCCCATACTGCCCACCGTGTAGGACTGTCACAAGCATGGATCAGAGAGGGCAAGGACACCTGGGAACTGACGAGCAGGTTTATTGGGATGCAGATTACCTTCTTACTGTGTTTTAATATTTAGTTTTAAAAATAAATATTCAATGATGTAAGAAGTAGTGAAGTATTTTTAATAGCACAGCCGTGGTTGCCACAGTCTTTTCTGCAGAGCTGTGGGATGACACAGAACAGCTCAGTTTGGAACAGGAGAGGAAGCTCTGCTCAGCACTGTTAAGCCAATGCATACAGACTGGGTGTAGAACCACTCCAGCTTGGCATCGCTTTCTTATCGTCACAAAAGCATTTTTCAAAGATTTCTCAATAGAAAAAAATCGCATCAATTTGAATCTCAATTTAGAATTGTGATTCCTCACTTGAGCAGCCAGGTAGGTTTAAGAAGGAAACTGAGTTAGGACAAAGCAGGAAAAAAGTACTACCAGAGTATTTTAAATGCTCCGGCATTTAAAGTTCCTCTTGCAAAATGAATGCATTGAAAAAGATTTGTATAGGCTAACTCCTAAATGACATAAAATAGTAATAAATTCATTCTGCTTTTTCAACTCTCAACACAAGCAAAATTATGATCTGTTTGCGCAGGTTTGAATAACGATGATTTGTTTGTTTGTGGTGATGTTGATTTTGGCCTGTGGTTTTGCACTCAGCTGATGATGCAGTGCCTCACCCAGCCAAGGACTGCCCCGGGATGGGGAATACTTGCTGTGCCTCTCTGGTAGCTGACACAGGAAACAGGAACGACTCCAGCAGGGCGACGCCATCCAAAGGGCAGCTGGCTCCAGGACAGCTGAAACTGCGGGAAGGACGTGGGGGCTCTTCCACCCTCGCGTGTGAAAGCTGGGATGAGATCTGGCACTGATGGCATCGGGTGGGACATGGGGTTCATCTCCTGCGAGGCTTCGCCAGCGCTCGGAGGTTCCCTGGTGAGCTGGGGGCTCAGCCCCTGTCACCACCGGCGCCCTGGGGACCCTCACCTGAGAGCTTCAGAGGGAAGGGAACAGAGAGCAACCACTGCTGCTTCCAGTAGGTTTATTAACATTACATTGTGGCTTTTAGTATAAACTTTAAGAAGTTCTAATACAAGCAATAAACCCACTTCAGCACCTTCTTACCACAGTAAGAGCAAGAGGAATTGGTACTTTAAACAAAGAACTCTATAAAGTGCATATGAAAATCACAGTCAAATAAACATGATTTCAAGCGATGCTTGTTCTGCCAACAAAGAAAGATGTGAACATTTTAATGAACAAATTAACTTTTATGCTAGAATCAGAAGCGCCTTTTAGTTCAGTAGTTTGGTCCAGTGCAGTTCTTAAAAAAAAATTAATTAAAATAAAAAAGTGTTTCTCACAAATAAATAAATCCAGCATTCTTTGTCCTCTTTGAAAATAACAGGGCCTAAAAAGCACCAAATTCATAAAATCTGCCATAACGTTCTTCAAGTAGGCCCACAAAAGTCCAGATATTGAAATCTAGTTAAACGCAAAAATAACCCCAAACCCCAACCTTGTTACATATTCACATCAACTGCGGCACAAAAAATAATGATGGGAATAAGAAGAGAACTCATGTTCTGCTGTCCAGCAATGACTAGAGCATTGAATTTCCAGTGTCCTGTTCCTCAGTGCAAACGTCCCCTGCGTCCACTCCCACCATGGTCAGAAGTGGGGGGGGTGCCCATACTGGCTCACCCCTTGCTGGTTACCTGGTGGAGGAAGAAAAGGAGGTGACTGTACCAAAATACAGAAAAATACCTGAATTTGGTGCAGCAGTGGCAAGCAGCAGTCAGCAAATCCCTCATCCACCCGAGGTCAGGGGCACTCACTTCCCTGGGGACTTTTCCTGCAGAGGACGGGGGAAGGTGAGTGAGTTCCAGCTGCAGCCCCAGGGCTGCCCTGGGGACCACACGGTGCCCCAGCACTGGGCTTTGGTGCCACACCGAAAGAACTGGGCCATCTACCCAGCCGTCAGTAGGTGAATGACCTCCATGTACCTCTAGCACCAGGCAAACAGGCAGAAAGTCTCCAGAAAGACACTTCCCCATTCAGACACACATTTCCACGTGTCTGTGCACATGCACTTACTGGAGAGCTGCTTCTGGAGCTGCCTGACCAGCGCCGCTGTCTGCTGCTGCTGCTGGGTCTGCTGCAAGCCTGGCCTTGGGAACTGCAATGGGAGGGGGAAAGGTGAAAGAAATCCCACAGCGCCTGAGCCACGGTGGGTAACAAATCCCACAGCACCTAAGCCACGGCGGGTAACAAATCCCACGCTGCCCGAGCCACGGCGGGTAACAAATCCCACGCTGCCCGAGCCACGGCGGGTAACAAATCCCACGCTGCCCAAGCCACAGGTGCTCGGCTGTGCCACCCCGGCGCAGTGGCCAGGAGCTGGGGAGGGCAGCGAGGGCAGGCAGGTGCCCTGGACAGCANAATCCCACAGCATCCGAGCCACGGCGGGTAACAAATCCCACGCTGCCCGAGCCACGGCGGGTAACAAATCCCACGCTGCCCGAGCCACAGGTGCTCGGCTGTGCCACCCCGGCGCAGTGGCCAGGAGCTGGGGAGGGCAGCGAGGGCAGGCAGGTGCCCTGGACAGCAAGGACACAGGGAGCACCCTGAGAACTCTCAGAACATCTGCTCTCTTCCTTCCCTGCCATCTCCCACCAGGGGTGTTCAGCCTGCAGATGAGAAGGCTTCAGGGAGGCCCCACTGGGGCTGTGGCATTGAGCACAATGGGATTAGCACCCCAAACTCAGTGTCTGCCATCCATCTCTGGTCTCTCAGCTTTACAGATCTGCCTTCTAACTCCCCAGGTTTTTTTTCTCATTAGACCCAGTGAAAATGCACATGCTTCTAATGCTTTTAATTAAATGATTCTTCTGCACAAGGATACATGATGCAGTTTGGAAACCTGACATGCTGAATAAAACTGGAGTAATCCAGTACCCTAATAACTCCGTGGGCACTACAGAAACCACCCGAGCTTTGCTCAGCGAAACCTTGTGCTTACTGAAGGCAGTTTCAGTGTTTTACAAGACTTCAGCATCTTTCCCTTTCTGAAACCAAATCCTTCACTTAAAATGTGTTGTGTAATCTCCTAGCTACCAGGCTGTAGTAACTGCTGAGGTTAGTCAAAGGCACTAACCAGCACACTGGGGTTTTTTGAGGACATAAACCCAACCCACAGCACCTTCTGCTGTGCAGGTGCTGGCAAAGGCGTCTGCGGGCAGCTGCCCATTGCAGTGACACTCTCCCATCAGTTTGTCCAAGAGATAAGAACTATTAAAAAAATCTCATGGTGGATGAAAATTACCTAAGATCATTGCAGTTTGTAAACTCAGAAGCTGCAATTTCAGCATTACTGTATTTTCTCTACTTTTCTATAGCAAACTTTTCCTAGTTATCCTCACCTACCTTAAATATGTTTGGAAAAACTGTGGAAATAAAGGAAACAAGCATAATGAGATTGAAAAAGGATTTGGCAGTTGTTGGGTAAAATCACTCCCTAACCCATCAAAGGCTCCAATCCAGCAGAAAGTCGTGTCTCAAAAGCAATTCAGTTTGTTCAGCTGTCTTCATACAACTCTGGTTTATTACTAACATTTTAATTTAAAAGGATCTTCAAACAATAAACCCCGTTTCCGCCCGAACCTGTTAGTAGTACAGCCTAAAAAGCAAAGGTCCCAAGTCAGGAACAGTCCCCTGTGATGGGACATAGCAGGGGCTGGAGTTCGGCCGCGGCGGATCTGTCAGCAGCAGGGCTGCTCCACAAACAGCCCGAGCACGGTGACAGGGAGCAGCGCCGGCCACCGGCACCTCACGTGGCCAAGAGTCACTTCTTTGTCCCCAGGGGACAGAACCCACCCCGTCCCTCCCCTCAGCGCTCCCCAGCACAGCCCGGTCGCCTTCGCTCACCAGCGGCTGCTGCGGCTGCACGGGCCGGAGTCCGAGCGCCGGCGGCTGCCCCGGCTGCTGCTGCTGCGCCTGCGAGAAGGCGGCAGTGACACAACAGGGGCCGGCGGGAGCCAGGGCGTGTGGCACTGACGCCTGTGTCCAGAGCTCCGTTCCGGCGGCCCCAAGGCAAGCGATGAATGCCCGCACCCAGGCACGGCAGGCGGGGCTCTGAGCTCCAGCCTCACGGACACGCAGTGAGAGTGCAGCAGCCCCACGGACACACAGCGCTCGCTCACCCCTGTGCCGCCGCAATCCCCGCCGCAATCCCCGCCACA
>VXAZ01006521.1:1125977-1220817 GCA_013399875.1 Gymnorhina tibicen
TTTAAACCCCCACACCCCCCCCGCCACAATCCCCCCGCCGCAATCCCCCCGCCACAATCCCCGCCGCATCCCCCCGGCGCGGCCGAGCCCTCACCTGGAAGAGCCGCTGGTGCCGCGGCTGCTGCTGCCTCTGCCTGCCTGGCTCCAGCGGCAGCTGCCCCGCAGCCGAGGCAGTGTCCAGTCCCCCTCCAGCCAGGGAACTGGGCTGCAGAGGCTGATGGCTCAGTCTGATAGGGGAAAAATAATGGACTACACTTCATTTACAGGCAGAGCACCACAGTCTGTGAGAGCTCAGCTACAGTTGTGACATCTGACTGCCTCAGACTTAAGAGATGTTACATTTCACAGGAAGAATGTCTTTCCAAGTATGAATGCTTTGAAAAACTTTGCATAATAGAGCTGTGCCATACTATTGCCCAGTGCCTGATGTAGGCAATAACATGTTCTCTGAACAGGAACAATCCAAGCATTCAGCTCCTGCTTTGCTAGGAAAAGCGGTGGGTTTCTAGAGCTTAAGCAATTCCACTAAAATGTTCTCCAGCTAAAAACATCTCAGCGTTCCAATACCATAACTGAAAATCAGCCATCACAAGTAGACTTTTCACTTTCTAAAACACTAAAAAACCCTGAAATAAACAGTCCTCTTCTAAAATACTGAAAGATGTTAACTATGTCATCAATTTAGCTTAGCTGGTTAGCCCAGCACAGACAAGGCAATCCAGGTTGGCAGCTTCATTCCTAATGCGAGGCACCCTGAAGGTTTGCACACCAGGCTGTCAATCAAGTACAGGCCAAACTTTTTGAAGAGGTGCAAGCAAACCCAAAATTTGGAATACTATTAAGATATCTGGGCTTGCAAGAATTTAAAAAAAGTTAAGGAATCAGTAACTATTGGAGAATATACATAGCATTCACAACTCCAGAAATGCTGATTTTGTTAAAAAAATCCAGAGTTTGAGGGAGAATTGCACAGCTTCATACACGGAACACCATATTCTGCTTATGACAACAGAGCTGGACCATCAGTTGGACTGTTTCAGGCTCTTAAAAGTGAAATCTGATTCAAGGCTGTCATTGGAAACCCTGCCCCTCTGCCAGCTCTGTAACACTACCTTTGACAGACTGCTACCAAGTTGGTCTTATGCTTTCTTGACTACAGACTCCTTGGCAAACCTGGAATATTGACTGTTTAGTACCACACATATGCTTGTATAATATGGATCCCACATCTGTGTTTGTAGGGAAATAGGATCCAACAGCCACCTTTAAATGGATTTTTATGTTCCACAAACACACAGGACAACTGGACTACAAGGTGTGCCAAGATCAACTCAAAATAAAAATAAAATGAAGGGAAAACAGTGGGATAGTGTAGAGAAGGAATATTTATTGCTAATTAGACCCATTAACCTCATTTTGATTAATGAGCAACCTTGCCTAGTGGAAGGTGTTCCTGGCCATGGCAGGGGTTGTAACCTGGATGGTCTTTACGGTCCTTTCCAACCCAAACCATTCTGATCCTATGATTCTATTATTAACACACTTTATTTTAAACCAAGCTTCCCCACACCATCCCTGTGCTCACCGTGGGGCTGGCGCGGGGCCGTAGGACGGCGGGGGCTGCTGGAGGTACCCGGGGTGCTGGCCCTGCCGCAGCCGCTCCATCAGCGCAGGGCCGGGGGCCAGCCCCACGCCGGGGGCCAGCCCCACGCCGGGCTGCTGCTGCTGCTGCATGGGCAGCGCGCCGCTGCACAGGGGGTAGCCGGGGGGCAGGCTCTGCGGGAAGGAAAACAGCACTGACTGCAGCGGGCCCCACGGGGACAGCCCAGCTGCAGGGGAGACAGCGTGTTTGTCGACGACAAGGAGCCTGCAGAACCAGAGGCAAGCTGGGGAGCTGCAGTGCTGCCCCACACACTGCCCCACACATCCCCCATGCCACTGGGACCCCCTCTGTCTCGGGGGTCAGGCAGCTGATATGTGGTCACAGTCACACATGGTCATGGTCACACACAGTCACATGTACGGCATGGAACTCACACTGTGCTGCTTCCCCAAGAGGCACTGAGTAGAAGCCGGGCTCTGGTCCACAACAACACCTCTACTTTCCTCCTATCTCCCCAAAATCCCAAGTACCAGAATGATCATGACATAATAAAGACTTACTGCTGTCACCATCTCACCAAAACCTGGCTAAACAGCCACCTTAATGCTGAAGTAAGCTTGCCATTCGCAGCAACACCGAGGAAAACTGGGAAGTGGCCGTGTTAAAAATGTGCGTGAGCTGTTGCATGCAGAGACCATAAGCACCGCAGGAGGAGGCCTCCTTGGTAGCCCAGGCCACATGCAGAGGAGCAGGCATGGGGAAGGAGATCTGTCCTCCAGCATTTGCACGCAGGTGCTCCAGGGGATGAGGCAGTACCTGTGCCTGCTGTAACCCCGGGTACTGCGGGAGCTGGGACGGGGGCTGAGCTTGGGGAGCGAAGACAGCAGCTTGGTCCATTGGCTGCCCCTGCAAGATACAGCACCATCAGATACAACCCCACACCTGCAGCAAGTCTGGTTCTGGACACAAACCCCACCAAGCTGTGTCCTAAAGAATCACAGAGTGACAACCATTTCCTTCAGACAGCACCGCTACTCAGTGCTGAACTTCTGTGCTGTGTCTGCTCACAGGAGGTGGAAGCACTGACCTTTGGTGTCTCACACACCGACACTGCAGCTGGGAGGAGGCAGCCCTTCACTGCAGAGGGCCTGCAGAGACCCTTTAAATGGGGCTTTGCAAAGGATTAGAAAAGAAATAGTCTGGCTGTTTTGGGGCCAGTACATTAAATCACACAGGAAACTCAGAGTGAGGGACAATCTCTGATATAACCACACAGGTGATGGATCTCACTCAGGATGCCTGGTTCCCAGCTTCCCCCAGATGCAAATGCTGATGAGTAAATTTGAAGGTGACATACAAAACACCAGTATGGGTAATGCAAGCAGCTCCAGCTCCGACCAGTGCAGCTGGGAACGTGCTCCACGTCAGGATCAGCAGCCAGCCTCGCTTGTCCATCCAGATCACCTCAGTATCTGCGCCCAGCTAAGGGCAAATCATTTAAAGATTTCAACTATAACTTCTGCAGTGTGTTTTGAAGCAGGAGAAAAGAGAAAAGAATTTCACTGTTAGACCTAATTTCATGACTGAGATTGTAAAAACCTGGCAAAAAACATGTGCCAGGGATAAGACCAATCTCTGTGTTTCCTGTGTGACCGGGATGCTGCACAGCTGCACCTGGCCATTTTTAAAGCCATTCCACCCAAAAAGCCCAGTGACAGACAGGAGCTGGAAGCAGCAATGATCCTTCCCTGCAGCTGCCCAGTTCCCCACAAAACCAAATACAAATCCAAGTCCTCCAACAAAGCCTTTGCCATTCTAGCCAGGATATCTTTACAGAGATGTATAAATTAAGGTTAAAAGTGACTTTGATAACACACTGCAAGCAGCAACATCACAACCTAGGCTACCAGTTGGACAAGGATTGGAGAACCCTCCCTGTGTCCCTGCTGCAAATCCAAGCGTGCCTCATTAACTCCAAACAGGGAGACGGATCCCCCGTTCTGCCATGCTCCCAGTGACACCAGCAAGGACTGCACATGTAGGAATTACAGAAAACAGGGCCAATGGCAAAGCCTCTTTAAACGCACGTCTGGCTTTGCCTTGCCAATAAGGGCTTTTAACAGTGGGGCAGCTTCCCCGGGACAGGACCAAAGTCCTGCACACCAACTCTAGAGCAGCTTCATTAATTATTATCTGGAAAGCTTTCCAGCACAGATTTTAGGAACGAAACTTCATAGCACCACTGTTTTTTCCCAGAAACAACTGAATTCTATGAAAGTCAATGATTTAGTAGGTAAGCATTAGCTGTTACTGCTTTTGGAAGCAACAAGATCTGATTATTCCAATAATGGCCCATTCTGTCAGCATAGAACACTCAGCCGTGCTCACACAGTCACAGCCTCGGGCACATCCTGCAGCTGCTCTCATCTTCCACAGCAAGAAACACACAAGAAGAGGAAAAAATTGACCAGTGATGCAGCTATTGGAAATACTTGTAAGAAAATTACTCTCTGTGCACCAGTGTATTTGCAGCCTCCCCACGCAGCTGCTGCGGTCCTGGTGAGCAGCCCCAAAGCACAGATCACTCCCATCAGAAGCAGGGTGCAGCCTGAGTGGTGAAAGGAATGCATGTTTGGGTGAAAGAAAAGTAAAGAGAAGGTCATGGTCTCTGAGTGGTTACCATTACGCTGTCAAAGCCATCCTGAAGGGATACAGCAGAATTACAGACATCCTGTGGGAAAAGGATGGGCGAGAACACAGCAACAGCACATGGAGCACAGATAATTCAGCTTGGGGCTCAGTGGGGCTGTGCAGCACCGTTACAGAGCTCACCTGGATGGGCTTAGAGAATGCTGGAACACGGGAAAATAAAGGGACTAAGACGCCAAATGAAGTTTAAAGGCAGTTGGCCCTGGTTAGGCAGTATTTGGGGAATTATGGCAACATAACTATCGGCTGGCTCCCCACTGTAAGCCAGGCAGGGGACACAGCCCCAGCACAAGGCAAACCCCCTGTGCTGCTCCTCAGGCTGAGGGTTGGACAAACCTGCTGGAGAGCCCGTGCCTGTGCCTGCTGCCGCAGGAGCCGCTGCTGCTGCTGCTCTTGCTGCAGGAGCTTCATCTGGAGCAGCTGCTGCTGAGGGAGGATCCCGGGGACCGAGGGCGGCTGCACCACCGAGCCCGAGCGCCGCTGCAGCAGGTTGGACAGGGCTTGCTTCGTGTTGCTTGGCACAAAGGAGCCTGTTGGGTCCAGCCTGGAACCACCTGAAAACCACCCAAAACAAAAATGCATCCTCTGCCTTCCCTAAGAGTGCTAGTGGTACAGAGCACTGCTAATCCATCAGCTCTGCGTAACGATGGTAAGTGCATCTCTGCAGAGGCACAGTCCAGATTAAACCCGATTTCTGGCCTGAAAATTTAAATGGGCAAAGTAACTTTGAAGACTGCCACTTGTAAATGAGAATGAAAAAAGCTCAAAGGTTGTGGGCTACTGTAGGTTCTATGTCACATAAAGCATCTTGCTACTACTGCTGAACAGAAGTCATGTGTCAGATCAAAAGCATGATATGAACATCTTAATATGTCAAGCCAATTTTATGAGATGGCAGCAGTTCATGCACTCTCTGCAATTTGGTAAAAACCATGTATCTCTCTGTCAGACTTACAAAGGCAATCTTATACATTTGTTTTCAAAAGCAGCATTTCCTTAAACTTTTTAGCCACTCTCTGGTATGCTCTGAAGACTTTACACATTTATAATACAGATTGGTTGTATTTGGAGCTTCAGAAATAAATATTTTATATTTATAACTGGAACCAAACTTTTAAACTTCTGCTTGGAGAAGTCACAATAATGTTTCCCAAACCATCACAAAGTGCTGCCCTCTGGAGCCTGTAAAACTGGCTGTAAAACTGTAATTCACTGTAAAAATCGCTGTAAAACTGTAATTCACTAACTGGAAGAAACAAGACAATCCCACACAAAATTAAGCACATTATCAGAAATGCTGAAAAAATGTGAGCCTGTGCATTTATTACATCTAGCAGATGGCAAATCAGCCACCATGGGCCTTGGTATGAATGAAAGAGGAAATAACCCAAAAGGCCTTTGTTGCTTTAATTGTCCCTTTCTCCCTTCACTCCTCACTGAACCCCACCAGCTCTCTGACACTGCCACCACAAGAGCTCGTTCTGGCTTATCTACCCAAAAAGCTCAACACCTTAACAGAGACAGAGCTACAACTGAGAGCAGAAGAGCCCTTTGAGAACCCACAGCTGACAAAGGAACCAACCAAATGGCACCGGCGGACAGCCCACGTCGGAGAGAGAAACAGGACGTGGTCAGAAGTGCCCGGGCTGTGCCCTCCCCGCTGACCTACCTGGGGCGAGGGGCTGGCTCTGCAGGAAGAAGCTGGGCTGTGGAGGGGGCCCCCCCAGGCTGTACCCCCACAGTGCCAGGGGGGCTGCGTGAGCCAGCGGGGACGGCAGCGGGGAGTAGGTGGGAGGCACTCTGTATGAGCTGGCCTGTGCGTATTCCTAAAATACACAGCAAAAGGAAATGTTAATGACATTCACACCTTACTAACCCGTAAATAATGCCCATTTTCCCGCTGAATTGTTAAAAGACAGAGACAGGTCCTTTGTTGTTGGCAATGATGTAAACTCCACGTGAAGTCTGGTAACTCCCACTGACAGCTCCAGGCACATCCCAGCCTCCAGAGCAGTGACCTTCTCCAGGCCATGGTACAAGTACAGCTCAAGGTAGTACAAGGAGTACAAGGACAGCTCAAACTATCAGGATATATGTAACATGAAGAACTCCACTGAAATATCAAAAAGGCCAGAAAATCATCTTAAAATTACAGCTGCTTAAACCACACCACACGGGCAATCCGGCTGGATGCTGAGGGAATACCAGCACATCCACACCAGGGCTGGCCACACTGGTGCCAGGCATGCTTTCAAACTGCTCTGGGTGACCATTCAGCTCAGGAATCCACAGCCCCAACCCCAGTAAACGGGAAAGTGTCTCAGGCACCAGACCAAACTGCACAGCAGGACAGTTTACCTGTGTGAAAGAGACTTTTCCAAACTGGTTTCCATTTGAATGGGACCTGGGTTTAAACCAACATGTTTGGTCTCCACATAATGTGAACAGGAAGCATTCCAGAAACTGGCACAGTAGCAGCTACACTTCACCCCAAAGAAGAGGAAGCACATAGAGAACCTGAGTAACAGTTGGCAAGACCCACTCTGGTGTATGTCACACAGTGTGTAAGGCCCTGAGCTCAGCTCCTTCCTCCACACTGAGGAACTTCTGCTTGACAGAAATCCACCCTCCTCCTGGCCATCTCCATCCCCTCCCTTCACTTGGGACCCACTCCTCCAGGTGCAGAACCATTTCTGAAGGCAGCAGCACGCTCACCACCAGGAGCTTCGGGGAGGTATTTCGGGTTCTGTGCGGGCACCGACCACGTACCTCAGCCCTGGAGCTCGACTTCGACTTCCGCTTCCTGCCCTTGGCCTTCTTCTCCTCATCTGTGGCGTGCTTTCCCTGATCTGAGAGCTCGCCCAGCTTTCTTTCTGGTTCCTGAGACACAGGTGGGGTGAGCTCCTCCTCCTCCTCCTCTGGAGGAAGGGGCAAGGGCTCGAGGTAGTAGCTCCGTGGTTTGGGTTTGGGGTGTGTGTGGTACAGCAGCAGATGCTGCTGCTCCTCGTATTTGATCACTTTCCTGTCGACACGAACAGTCCCAAACCATGCCCAGGAGAGAGGGGCAGGATTTTTGTGACCTTCAAATAAATCCCAAGGGGACACCTTTTGTTTGGTTGACACCTGAAGACCCTGTTTCAGAATCAAAGGGAAGTTAGGATTTCAGGAAGTCGAACAATACACTTGCTTTTGTACATCACTGTTATAGAGTCAGAAAAAAACAGTAAGGATGTTTCCCCTCCACAAAATGCACCAAATGCACACGAGCGGGATTTTAATTTCTGTGCAAGGCTGCCACTAGAGAAAAGCAATTATATTTTTATAGTAGCATTTGCTTATAGACATGCTAAAAATCTCAAGTGCCACTGATATATGATATTTTGGCAGAAAAGACATATCTATCAAAAACTGCTGATCTGAGAATAAAAGTTTACTTCTCTTGCTAAAAGTTTACACATTCAAATAAGGGGAGCAAGCCTAAGCACTGTATCACCAAAACATGCCTACCCAGCAGAAAGAAAAGCTGTATTCCCAAGCTCTATCGTTCTCTTTTAAATAAATCCACTTTAAAGAAATTATCCAAGGATGGGGCAGCCGCAGCTTCTCTGGGCAACCAGTCCTAGGGCCTCACTACCCTCACAGGGAACAATTCCTTCCCAATATACCCTCTATCCCTGCCCTCTGGCAGTGGGAGGCCATTCCCCCTTGTCCTGTCCCTCCAGGCTCTTGTTCAAAGTCCCCCTCCAGCTCTCCTGGAGAGAAACAGAAGCGCTTTTGATACCAAGCACTCTGTCATTTGCAGCTGTTTTTAAAGGTGGTATTTGCCAAGCCCAGCGTTCCTGGGTGCTGGCAGCACTGCCCACAGAAAGCCCACCTGTGCAAGGGACCACAGTTTCATGGGGACCGAGAGGGTGCGAGCAGCTCCGTGCCAGCCTCCCCAGCCCTGCCCAGGAGCACCTGCCCCGCACCGGCCGTGCCTGCCCGCCTGCAGCTCCCGCGCCTCAGGCTCGTGGGGGAGCGAGACCAAAGCCAACGTTTGCTCTTGCCTGTTTCTTATCAATGGAGTCAAACCCCGCGATTTTGTTGCCCTTGGTGTCGATGAGGGACCCCGTGGGCTCGCAGGCGACGATGTCACACGTGAGCCGGGGCAGCGGCAGCAGCTGCCGGACCTTGTCGATGCTCTCGGAGCGCTTGTCCCCCAGCTCCTTCTGCCAGCAAACACACCCGTCAGCCAGACAGGCAGGGAGCACACACACGACACTGCTTTCACTATTAGAAAACATCCACTTTCTGCATGAATCATTTCCTTGTACTTTTACTAAATTTAAGCAAGTGGCTTTGCAAGATTTTGGGGTTTTTCTCTTTGTTTGAAGAACGTAAGTTTTCTTTCCATCTCTTCTTTAAATGCAACAAAGAAAGTATATAAAACAAATTTAGTGTCCCAAACATGAACAAAAGTAACTAAGTGTCTTGCAGGGTTCCCAATTCTAATCGAATATGAAAAAAATCCCACATCAAGAAAACCGAATATGAAATGTCTTCCCACACACATATTCCTGTATTTTTATTTTCTTCTATTTCTCCTTGTTATCACTAGGAATGTTTCAGTCTCTCCTCTTTTTCCAAGAGGCCTTCCCAGACACTAGGAATGACAGGATTAGAAGATGAGCACAGAAAGCAATTCAAAGGAAATGCTGAAAATGACATACATGACACTTACTTTTAATTTCTTCACTAAATTCATGTAAGCCCTTTTGTTCTCCTCAGGCCCTCCTTGGGAGGCGTTTGACAGGTCCGAGGCAAGCGTCCCATTGATGAGGACCCCCAGCATATCCAGCACGGTCGTGAACAACTCACTGGGAGTAAAGACAAGTGTTACCCTGGGGAGCTATGACTGCCAGGAGATCCAGAGATCTGATTCATGACAGAATTCATACAGAACCTGAGTAACAGTTCAAAGGCAGCTCATCAGCACAAACTGCCCACAGAGTCAGTAGGAATTACAGAGTCCAGCTTGGGAAAATGCTCAGGCAAGGAAGAGTGTGAATAAAGGCTCCAGTGCTTTCCCAAATGGAGATGCCCCCACCCCCAGGCCAGCAGGGAAGCCCCAGATCCCACTCAAGCAGTAACAAGGTAAAAAAGGTAACAATTGCATACGTGCAACCTAAGCTTAAAGCTCTAAGGACACGGGTCAGCTGTTTGAACAGCCTGTTCAAACCTGTTGCTCTGCAGATCCACAGTCCCTGAGGTGATGATCTGGAGGAGCAGAAGGGCCCAGTCTGTGGTCCACTGGGTGCTCCTCTGCACCGTGTCAAACATGCCCCCCACCTGCAAAACAGCACACAGGTAGCAGGGCTCCGCACGCCCCAGCAGCACGTGCCCTCGGCCCCCCGGCACAGGGATCACTTAGGAATAAAACACCTCTCCAGTCCCCTGGGAGCTGCATACTCTGGAGCTCCTCGCTCCTTACCACCTCCTTCCGAGCAGCTGCTGCATCTTTTCACAACATCAGGATAACCACAAGTTTTGTTACCAGGTTGAGACGCAGTTGCAGGGCTTCGTGCATCATCTGCCTGGCTTTGACATCGTCCTGGTACCGTTCTTCTCTCCAGTTACTGAGGATCTAAGAAAAAGCATTGGACCGAGGTTGTTTTCTTCCTGTAATGTTCTCCCTCTAAGTATTTGTGGCCTTTTAGCTATAAGGAATCATAAAAGATTATTGACCTCTTTATCATTCTCTCTATTTAAGGCTTAGAACAGACTAAGAAAACTGATGGGAAGAAAAAGTTAATTTGTAAAGAGCTGATGATCTGCTGCCATTTGTGTGACTGCACCTTATTGTTGCAGAAAAAAAACCAATCAGCTTTGATATGCATTTCTTAGCAATATTGCTTGAATCACATTATTTCACCACTGGTGAGTCAAAAAATCTCTTACACTGGATGCAGCTTCCCAACAGGATCTGGTGGGATCTCCAGATGAGAAATGACAGAAACTCAGGGAACCTGGACCAGCTGCAAATCAGGGGACAACCCACATAATGAAAGGGAAACCCAAGTGGCAGAAACTAGGGGGAAAAAAGCCATCAAAGGAATGAATTTCCCTGGGACGTGGAGCTGTGTCACAGCCTGGACCTGAGCTGAGGGGCAATATGGGAAACAATGGCCCTACAGGTACCGACTCCCCCTGTCACAGCAGCTCCCAGAAACTAAACTGGGAGAAGGGAGGCACGACCCACTGCTCTGGGCACTGGGTATGTTCAGTCTGAGGAGCTGCTGGAGGCTGGAGCAGGAGTGGGTGGGAGCAGGAAGTTTGGAGCCTGATGAGCAGAGGCTGTGAGTAAGCAGAGAGACCCAAAGGAGAGCTGCAGGCAGGGGCCAGTCTGGGGCCAGGAATGTTGCTTTTTACAACATGCAAAACTCTTGATCTGTGCCAGCTGGAGAGGGTGATGGGTTTTCCTAAAGAAGGACAGTTTTAAACTTATAAAAACTTTCCAGGATCAAGCAAGGGACTGGGAAGACATGCTCTCAGGACTAACACCTTTATTGTTTTTCCTAGAAAGAACTGAAATCAGACGCCAGTTCATTACATCTCTCTGTAACAAGTTTAGGAGAAAAGATGTGTTCACACTCAAAAGAAGAACAAACACCTTCCCATTTTCCCCTCCTGGGACTGCTCCTTTTGGCACACCACTGTAATTTTCTGGGTTTACACCATCGTATACACATAAAACTGCTGACACACACCCACCTGACAAAGGGTGCTCACGGTCCTGTGCCTGTCTTACCTGAGTAACTTGATTCTGCAGGGATGTGAGGAGCCCTTCCCTTTGCTCATCCTGACCCTTAAGGCAAGTGAGTACCAGTGACAGGAAAGGCTGCTGGCTCAGCAGGGACATGCTGTAGGAGAAGCAAGCACAGCACTTCATTAGTAAAGTTATTTTGGTACTTCCCATCCTCACTCCCTTCCTTGTTTTGTCTGCACTTCTTTCCCTTAAGTGGCAGTGCTGCCTCTCTGTCTCTTTCTGTTTTAGTCAATTAAAGTCTTGGCAAAGGCATTAGAGATCATTCTCCCAGGAAGGCAGAGTCCCAGCCAGCCCAGCTGCACGAGCTGTTACTGAGATCCCCCAGCTCAGGGGGGCCCTGAGGGAGCAAGAACTGCCCACACACCTGAAGGCCTGACCCAGGAACACAGCAGGTTATTTCAAGACTACTCTGATTAACCAGGGATGTCATTTTGGTAGAGAAAAGGCAGCTAAAGTTTCTAATCCATGTTAGTGGTCTGAAGTAAGTCCCCAGGAAGTTTCCCCTAAAGGCTCTGATTAGAACAAAAGCTGCCTGACTTGCTCTAAAATTCCAGCATGGACTTAATTCAATAGAATGTCTGGCTATGCTAGACCCCAAGAAAGTACAAAAACATTTCAGTCACCGTGGAAGAATATTTTACTGAAGGAAAATCAATAACCATTACATAATTAAAATTCTCACACGTTTGGAGCTAGAGATGAGCTTAAGCTTAATTCCCAACAGGAAGCAAGTGACATGACAATGGTGGGACCTTAATAGCAAGCAAAATCTACAGCCACAGAAGGGAAGAGACAACAAGTGCTCTAACTGTTCCTTTAAATCCCTAACATTTCCCATCACCAAGCTGCAAAGTAGCCCCTGGCAGGTGGGCTACAAAGCTGCCACATTTCTTCCTCTGAAACCAATGGTATTTCATCAGACCAAACGACATCTGAACCCTCTCTGGCGTTAGTAACGTTTTGTGAGGCCAAAATCCAGTCCTCAGTGAACTCTTCCATCACAAACACCGTTCAGCTCCCTGTGCAGGGGTTCCCCAATATCGTACCTCTTTTGTTTCTGTCTATCTCTCTCCTTCTTAGAAGATGACCCCAAGTGCTGCCCTTTCTCCAGCTCCTCTCCTGCAGCTTTCAAGACCCTACCTTGAACTGAGGTAGGCAGTTTTGCAATCAGGGGGGCCACCAGCCACACTCCTCGCCGCTCAGAGGAACTAGGAGCAGAACAAACTTACTTCAGCCAAAATACCCGTGCAGTTTTGTAGCCAGTTTTAGCTGTTACAAGACTGAGCTGCCTCAACAAAGCAGGGACACAATGCCTTTGGAGTCACGAGTGAGGACTGAGCAGTCACAGTTTCTCATGTGCCGAAAGCTCAAGAATAGCAACTACACTTAGTGTTAATCAAAAGTAAATAGAAGGAACCTTCAGGTAACCATTTCTGTACATTCCTGGTTCAAGTGCAAAACAGTCTAGGCAATCTACACACAATTAAGCATCATGGCGGCTAAAAGAATTAAAAAGGTGCTACAAAAAATACCTTAGGAATGTCTTTTTACCATTCTGTCTTGTATTACTTGTGTCAGCATTTCCAACAGAGTTTGGACTGAAGAGGCCTATACCAGAGTTAGAAGAGTTATTGTTTAGCTCAGCGGATTGCTGAAACACCTCTATTGTCGCCTTTGCGATATTATCCAACAAGCTGTTCATTTCAGCCACAGACCCAGAACCCTACAGTGAAACACAAGTACACTAGCACATTCACGGCATGTTTGCTCATGGACTATGTTAAAATTTAACATGCTTTTTTGCATTCAGCGTTTAAATCGGAAAGTTTGAAAACCAATACTTACAGGGTCCTTCATGCACTGTTTGATCATAAGCTGCAGCTCCAACCACGACTGTCGCAGAGTCCACTGGTCTAAGTTCTAGAGGAGAATTAACATTACAAATGTTAATTGTTAATAATATCAGCATTAAAGCCAACACTTTACAGGTCTGAAGAAAATAGATAAATTTCATGCTTTAACACATCATGTGCAGAAACCTCACGTTATAAGTGGATCATCGTCACATAAGGGCATGCCAAAATATCAGACCACAAAAGAACACACGTGCACTTCCACACCTTTCAGCTGACACTGTTCCTCATGCAGCAAGGAAACCTTGTTCAGCAGCACCACCAGGGACCCTGAGCAGGGGTCCCGGGGAGCTCTCCCACCTCTCCCCGGTGCTTACCTGAAGGATGCGCTTGATGTGCTGCCGCTGAGGGTTGTCACCCTCGGTGCACTCTTTAATGCCATGGGGATAACAGATAAGCTGAAGGAGTTTCTGTGCTTGTTTGTTTGAGAGAACAGGATCCAAAATAAGATCTTTGTCTGTGCACAGCCTCTCAGGTTCTTTCAAACAGTGCTCTCCAACCCACTCCTGTAAGGAGTCACAGGACAGATTCACCAGAGAGTTTTGAGGCAACGCCAACTTTTTGGTAATCTATAGGTAGGAAAACCCTCTCAGTTCTGAGAGAGTGCAGGGGACGTTAATAACTAACTAAAGCATTTTTTAACCCAAATAACTTACTACTCCAAATTGTCCAAATCAGGAAACTCAAACAGAACACAAATACTGACGTACTTCAACACTCATTTTGCACCAAAATACACGTTACGCTTTTCAAATATAACAACACTCTTTCTCCAAAAGAGGACAGAGGAACAGCTTTAGGGTGTTACCTGCTGGCAGATTGTTCTGAGCACGTATCTCGCGTACTCGCTCAGACTGGCAGTTTCAATGGAAACAGTTTTTCCACAGGATTTCAAAGTGTGAGAGGAACCCCAGATTTCCTCCTCACTGAGCTCATCCAAGAAGCCTCTGACATGGAGCTCTTCACGCTTCAAGGAGCTGACGTTGCTGCTGCCAATTTCAGCGTCACCTGGAGGGCAGAAGCACAGGGTGAACTCCCAGCCCGGCCCCGGCTGCGAGCAGGGACGGACGCCTTGGGGCACGGGGCAGCTGGGGAGTGGAGCTGCAGTGAGGCCATCACGTCCAAAAGGGCAGCGCTGACTGACTCTGGACATCAACAAAGTACTGTCCTCCAGCTTCATGCTGCAAAGCGTCTTTGTAATGGGTATTTCAGAAGCAGGAAAAGGTTCACACAAATCACACACGTGCCCAACCGGAAAAGGTGAGTGAAAGGAATCGCTTTGGCAAATAAGGAACAGTTGAGTTACCCACTCTTATCAGATGTGCTTTTCCCAAGTCCTATCTCTCACTTTGATTTATTACCATTCTGTAGTTCAAGAGAGAAGTTTGACCACTGGCCCCTCAGCCACGGAGTGGCCCCTCAGCCTTACTATGAGCCACACCTTTATCCAGGAAGGATGAGTGAAGAACCTGGCAGGGAGATAATACAATGAAGAGAGTGGCACCAAGGCCACATGAAGATAAAGTCATCCCAGAATGCCCTGATAAAACTGGAGCTGCTTCCTCAGCACAGAACTGCAACAGCCACCATTTATCTGATGCTTTTCTTCAGCAAAGCAAGTAAAAATTTTGAATTACTAATAGAGGTTGCCAACAAGCTGAACTTGTGCCAAACCAAAGGAAAACAACTTGTTTGGGAAACAACACTCACCATTTGTGGAGAGCTGCTCAGAGTGATGCTTTTACAACTTCCACAACGGCAGACACCCAGGATTTGTGGCAAAACATAGAAAAAGGTGGGAAAACTTACCTGAGACCCTATTTCCTATCTATATTTGAGAGGGACTTGCCTGAGTTTAAATGTACTGGGACTCCAGGGTGGAGGTCAGGGTCAACATCTGAAATAGTCACATCTGCTTAAAGCCTCTCCACTGGGGCTGACTCACCAGGGAAAGATCTGTCTTTGACCTGGAGTCTGCACTCCCCGCATGCTGCAGGAGCAGGGACAGCAGCCACATTCTTCCCTTGTTCTCAGGGTTTTCCTTCCCAGGAGCATTCCCCCAGAAGTGAACTAGCAGGAGCTGTTTCCCACACTAACCCTGGCACAAACACGTCACGCAGGACTCTGCACACCCTTACCAAGCATCAGAATTGCTTTCAGGACTGCAAACACAGCTCCCACTTCGATGCTGTTGTGAGCAGCAGCCAAGAGGTGACGATCACAGGAAGAACGAATTCCAGGAAATAATTTCTCTAAGGAAAGAGGAGGAAATCTTGTAAAAAATGGGTGTTATTTACCAACTAACATTTCCTTTGTATGAAATCCTCCTCAGCTAGAACAGCTACAGAAGCTCAAGAACTGAATCTTCTGAAATTGAAACTGCAGCCCAACAGGTAAGTGATCAAGTCGACTGGGATATGTGGTTATGAAGGATTAATGTCAAAACAAGCTGTGGGCACTAAAATAGAAAAGGAGCCTGTTGGTTCACTGTGTCCAAGTGAACGGTGAACTTAACCACAACGAGACACTGAAGCCTATGTTGGTTTTGACGTCACAGATTTGGGAAATTACTTCCCTTACCTCATCTGCACAACAAATGAGGCAAAGTTAAGTGCTGTAAGTGCCTGTTGCACCGTTACACTGAGTTCTGCAGCTCAGCAGCCTGCAGAAGCCAGCGAGTGCTCTGTCCTACTCGTAGGAGAAGATGCACAGACTGGAAATGGGAAGGAGGGAGGGAGGAAGGATGAATCCATCACCTCTCTGAGGTGGTTAACTGAGCCAGAGATAAGAAGGGTCTGTAACATGGTCACATTGTGTTTGATGTGTGCTACTTCCTACAGTTCGGTCATGATTTCTCCTATCCATTCAAATCCACTTTTATTTCTAGGGAAAGCACGTCCGTCTGTTCTCAGCCAGTATTCCCCACGGCTCTTGCCTGTTTTGCTTAAATATGCAACAAATGCTCATTCATTTATGGTCAAAAAGTAAATTACTCTTACTTTTATATGGAAGAACTTGACACCACCTAAGAGCTGACTCTTTCTTTCTACTTCTTTTTCACATGGATATAATCTTGTTATCAAATTTGCTGAAATACTTATAAGTCCCACATATATATATCTATAAATGTTACATACATNCTTGCCATTTTCCTTCCTCTTTTGGTCTGTGGCAAACACAGACAGGTCAGACCTCTTAAATAGCCACACTTAAAAGAAAAAAGAACTACCTTAATATATCCTGAGAAGTAACTTTCTAATTCCTTCTGTTGGATGTTTCATTATACCCTACTTGAAATCACATTTACTCTCCATTTCCACGTAAGGCTCCCAAACAGCACAGGGTGTATCCCTGTTAGTGCCTCTGCCTCTGCCATTCTCAACACTGCCAGGTGCTGAGAATGAGTGTTTCAGCAAACTCCTGCACACGAACCATTTCCCAAAAACTTAAGAATCACTGGTATCAACTCCTCAGCAGTGAAACATCTACAGTTTTGGACTTGCACTATGGATATTTTCACCCATGAAATCTGCAGCCATCAGACACCAATCGGGTTCACTTTCTGCAGCGGAAGGGCCAGGCAGCAGACAACTCACCTGTTTCCTGGGGAAAGAGGCACACCTGGGGCGTCCTGAAGAGGTGCAGGAGCAGCCGGCAGGTCATCCTCGCCCCAGGCTCAGCATCCGGGTCCCCACAGGCTGTGGAAGATGGGACACGGACATAAGGATCTGCCCAGGACCTCACAAGTCCCAGTGTCAGGCCTGGAAATGTTCTTCCTCACAGCCTCATTTTAAACGGAAATACAATGATTTCAGCAACAGGAATTAGCATTTATGGCCTTGAGTCATTAAAAATCAGGAAAAGAACAGCAAGGTTTTTGACAAGCAAGAGCATGGAGCAGCCAGCAGCTGAGAGCAGCAGGTGAGGCTGCACACACCAGGACAGGGGCACACTGCTCTGGCAGCAGCTCTGACCCCAGTGCCCAGAATCTGCCCCAGCCCCCTCGGGAGCCGCAGGGACCCCCCCGCCGCAGGGCACAGCAGCTCCAGGCACAACCGCTGCCCGCCCCATCCCTGGAGGCTTCTTAGGAAGTCTCAAGTCTTTCCTTTTAGGTTTTTCTCTCGGTGTTTTCCTACCAGCTGCCAGGAGGGAGGGCAGTGCGACGTGCTGGACGACATCCTCCAGGGAGAAGCACTGCCGGGCGATCAGGATGGACACAAACGTGGCCAGGGAGTCGTGGAACGACAGGTCACTCACCTGGAAGGACAAACACTGCACACACCCCTGCCTCAAGCACTGAGGAATTCATCCATAGAATAAACAGTAAAACATTCACACATTAGCACTTGTCCCTTTTGTGCCTTTCAATGCATTTCCCAAACATTTTACAGCAAATACTGACAGCTCTTAACTGAATTTCAACAAATATCAATTTCAAATACCAAAATTCTGGAATAAAAAACATAAACCTTATAAAAGCTTCAGAAAATTTTATCACTCAACAAAACCAGGTAACACTGAGGCTCCTTCCTCAGCTTCAGGACAGGAACGTCCCCACGGACACAGCTTCAACCTGCTCCCAAAGGCCAATGCCATCAAACTGAGGGTAAATACATGGAGCGAGGTATCGGATCAGACCAGTCACCATAATCCTGCTGGCTGTAACAGGGCTGTGGCAACAACACCAGGTAAGAAACAACCAAGAGTAGCGCCCTTTTTACAACTGAGGAGCCAACACCAAAACATGGTCCTTAAAACAGAGACAGTTATTTACACATCCATCAGCATCTTAGGAAAAGCACACGGCTTTGCCCGCTCCTGTTGAAGAGTGACTCTGGTACTCCGCATCATCCCGTCAGAGAGACAGGAAAAAACTTGCAAAGAGAAAACTCTAAGCACTGCTCCAATTTCACATTAACCCCGAAGATGTAAAAACCAATAAAAATCAATCAGGAATCTCATTAAAAGACTTGAAACTGGACACAAGACTGAATTTGTGCTCCGCATTTTGTGTAGAATGGAAGCCCAACTACCTCTCTAAGGAAACCTGGGGTAAATAGGTGTCACAGGTATTGAGAAGATACTGAACTTACATCCACACTGCAGAGCAGATCATTGAAGCCCCAGACATGGTTTGAAGAGCAGCACAGAGCTTTGACAACCCCCAGCCACTCTGAGCTGAGCACGCTGCAGCTTGCTGTCAGCTCTGCACACAGGTTCCCGATGTCGTTGATCCTGGGAAGGAGAGGAGCACTCTTACAGAACCCAGAGATTTTGTAAGCAATAAATGTTTAGGTCAAAGCAGAGCAGTACTTGGCAGCAGAACTGGTGTTTCCCTACTCAAGGTGGGTGTTTATGTCCCAGCGTGCTTAGGCCACTGTTCGTGTACCCCATGGCTGCTCCGTGGTGAACAACGAACACCTGGGAAAAGCTCTCCTACAGCAGCCTCGGGGACAGAGGTGTGTGAGGCACTTCTCATCTCAGTGTTACTGCGACAGGTCACTGCAGGACCCTTCCCTCTGCCCAGCCAGCACTGCCATCAGGAGGGAGACAAGCCACAAAATCAGCTGGCATTAATGAATTTCACTTCAGAGATACCATACAGTGTAACGTGGGATTTGGGGCATGATTCAGGGTTACGTAACAGCTTAAGAAAGAGCAGAGTTGACTCACCCCAGTGTAAGTTATTTTCTCTCTGTTCCAGAGTGAAACTTGTTTGGCTGCATTTAGATGTTCCCTTTTGTGCTCTTACAAAACTGCTTCCTCTCAGCTGCTCTGCCCTGCCAAGGATGCCCCCCACTCCAGAGAATCACAGACTGGTTTGGGTTGGAAGGAACTTTAAAGATCATCCCATTCCACCTTCTGCCACGGGCAGGGACACCTCCCACTGTCCCAGGCTGCTCCAAGCCCCAGTGTCCAGCCTGGCCTGGGGCACTGCCAGGGATCCAGGGGCAGCCACAGCTGCTCTGGGCACCCTGTGCCAGGGCCTCCCCACCCTCACAGGGAAGAATGTCTTCCTCATATCCAGTGTAAACCTAGTCTCTGTCAGCTTGAAGCATTCCCCAGATAAAACTCTTAAAAACCAGATTTTTCAAAAATCTATGGAGATAAAATCCATAATTTATAGATTACACATTTAATAAACAGAACACCAATTGTACCAGGAGGCAATGACCTAATGCAGAGCCCTCCCTCACTTCCAGACTCGTAACAAGCAAAGATTGTCCTGAGCTGTTCAGTCTGATACAGCACAACTGCTGCTACCAAACTGCTCCTGCCTGACAGCGAGTGCCTGCTGATCCTTCCTCCCTTGTTTCAGCTGCACAGCCTGATTCAACAGAGGAACTCAGACTGCTTCACTCAATGCATTTGCAGCAACAGGGATGAACGTGAAAACAATTGCAAAAAAAAGGCACAAACCAAAAAGGTGAAAGGAGATCTCTGCAGAGCCTGTACAGCCGCCCCGGCCCCCAGCCCCTACCTGCCCGGGTCCTGGTGCCCCATGCACACGTTCATCAGGGCGTTGCAGACGAAGCTGTAGCGGTTGGCTGCGTTGTCGCTCAGGATCTTGCCCAGCATCGAGTAGTTAATGCTGTGGGCTGAGGGGTTCTCGAGGAAATCCAGCATGAATTCCGGGTCCCACAGCAAGTTGGAGTTGGAAGGCTGAATGTTGCTGTAGATGGTCTGCTTCACCTTGGAACAGGCGCTACTGAGGAGCAAAACCAGAGAGCTGCCTACAAACACACTTTGCAGGAAAGCTGCTGGGATGAGAAAATCCTGGCTGGGTTAGCACTTCACACACATTTTCAAACTCTTTTGGATAAGCAGCATCTACCCGATAATAAGGCTGATACACCTACTTCATTCACGTTTTCCTGCAAACAAAGTCTTGATTTTCCAAATTGCTCCTTGGGCATCTCCAGGACTGAAATTGTGAGCGGCTGGGTAAGGCCCAACACCCTCCTCCCCAGCACCTTCCTGGGACATCAGGCGTCCCTACAGGGCACGTAACCTCGCTTCCCAGCACTGCTCCCCCCTTCATGTGTCGTGACCCAGCGAGCTGCAGTGCGGCAGGGGGAATTCATTAAGGAGAAATGAGAAAATTTATCCAAATTAAAAGCTACATTTGATAATAAAGTGACTTAACGGACAGGGTCTGGAAATCAGTAAATAGAGAAAAGATACATAAAGCTCATATTTTGACATGAATGATTAGACAAAAGGGCAAGAACTGTCCCAGGCCAGGAACACCTATATGTGAAGTGGTTTTCTTCAGGGAGAAAAATAGGTGTTCGTGAGGAATGCAAATTTCATACCCAAAATATTCCAAGGAGTGTTTGTCTCCAGCATGGGGTTTTATATCACAGGGACAAATTTCACTAATTAGCCCAACTGGGAAGACTTCCTCATCACTGAAAAGAATCTATTAATTGAAGTTAACTTAAAATATGTGAAAATTTGGGGATTTTTTAGAACTCCATTGGGCCCAGGATGAAAAGAGAGAGGAAGCACTGGGCAGCCTGGAAGGCAACTGGGACCTGAGGGAGGAGCACCAGGTGTGCCTGGCCAAGGGCTCAGAGGGCAACACCCTGGGACCCTGTCACTGCCAGCCCTGGGGACAGCCTGTCCTGCAGCCCTGAGCCCCCCTGCCACTGCCAGCCCTCCACATCCCGACACCCCAGGGCAGGAGGACGAGGCCATTAGCAGGGTAATTAATAACGAGAAGGACAGTGCCTGATGTTAACCCTCTGCTTTGACAGCCAGTGCAACAGCAAAGACAGAAATCCAGTGAGCGGAACACAAACACCCCTCACCAAAACCAGCAGGAGCAGGAACAGCCCCGACACCCCAAAGTTTACCTACAGCCACGGTCCCAGAAAGGAAGGCCAAACCCAAGCAGCACTGAGCATGGCAGCAAAGCACCCTCTGAGACAGCACTTGCGCCAGAAGCAATGCTGAAGGAGTGGTCAGGAGATAAAATTTTTAAAAAAGTGAAAGAATTATTTAAAAAGAGGAAGTTTAGGGAAGATACGTAACTGTTCTAGGCACATGAAACCAAACACACGCCTCCCTCAGTGACACACACTCGGAAGACACTGCAGAAGAGACCAGAGCACAGCAATCCAGAGGGTGAGTCTCTAAATGGGAACACTTGTGAATTGTAATTTATCATTGCTTCAAACAGACTGGGAGGAACAGCTGGGCTTACAGCAGCTAGAAAGGAGCTGAAAATGTTACTGTGAACATGCAGTGGGGTTGGGTGTTTTGAATGTAGCAAGGAGACCAACATGAATGTAATTACCTTAAATTGAGCTGTTTCAAAATGTATACATAGATGTTATTAACAGTTTTCAGGAATTTCTAACTCCACTTGATAAAAAAAAGGTGCTTCCAAACAAGTTCTCTGTATCATATCATTAATAAATTATTTAGTACCTTGTATTATTACTTGACACTGTTCTGACTTGTTATTGTAGATTAGTGTTAATAAAACTGTTAATTTTTATTGTGTTACTGAACTTTAGGTTCTAAGCAGAAAAAATTAACATAGAGCTCAGACACTTGTGTAGTTCTTCTATATTTCCTATTTCTTTTTCCTAGTGTTTCTGATTAAATGCTACTGCTCTCAGGTGTCTGTAAACCTATTAAAATATTAAGATTTTTACTGAGAAATCCTTTCCTGCCCCCTATGAAATGAAACCACAAATCTGAACTGAACTATTCAGCCCCAAACGAGGGACACAAAACCAGGAGGGGAAACAGCAACGGAGGTAGTTTGTGAGTATCACGAGATGTGGATTTGTATCTGAAAGGTTTCCACTCCCCTTTTACAAAGTAAAAGCCAAAAAAACAGCATATAGGAACCGAATGATTTTTAAATTTAAAAATCAAGGAACTGAACATTCAAGCCTAAAACTTCACTAATTCAAACACGTTTGTGCCTCTCCCCGCATCAAAGGAAACCTTTACAGAGCACTACAGCTGCGGCAGCTGAGATTTTGTAGGTTTTCCACCCAGCACTGCCTGTACTGCAGCCGAGGTGCCCCAGGAGCCGAATGAGGCACCCCCAGCCTGTGAAGGCAGCGGGATGAGGGGGATCCGATGCTGCGGGGCGTGGCTGCACCGAGAGTCCCGCGCTGCGGGCAGAGCAGCCCCTGAGCTGACCCGGACGGGCGTGGGCTCAGCCCCTGCTCCCCGCAGCACAGACCCGCACAGTGCCGGGACCGCACATTCCCCAGGGACCGCACATTCCCCAGGGACCGCACATCTCCCGGGACCGCACATCTCCCAGGACCGCACATTCCCCAGGGACCGCACATCCTCCGGGACCGAACATCTCCCGGGACCGAACATCCTCCAGGGACCGAACATCCTCCAGGGACTGAACATCCTCCAGGGACTGAACATCTACCGGGACCGCACATCCTCCAGGGACCAAACATCCTCCGGGACGGCACATCCTCCAGGACCGCACATCGTCCGGGACGGAACATCCCCCGAGGACCGAACACCCTCCAGGACCGCACATCCCCCCGGGGACCGCACATCCCCTGGGGACCGCCCCGCACCGCCCAGCCCCACACGCTGCCCTGGCATGGGCAGAGGAGCTGCATCAGTGAAGTGAAGGCTGCACAGGCCACAGCGATTCCCATGGGATGCAAAGTGAAGGGAAACCCCAGCAGCCCACATCAGTCTGTGAGCAGGGGTGAGAGCAATCCCTTCACCACCCACCTGAACAGGTCTCCAAACTTGCTTCTCAGGTGGCTGCAGGACACGTACAGGTCATAGAGGTAAGCCAAAATGCACCGTTCTGGAGAGGAACACTCAGAGGGATTCACAACGTGCTTCACCACCCCACACAACCTGCAAACAAGACCATCCTGAGTTTGTTCCAGTGCACCTGAGAAGCGTGTCCCATACTGTCACAGGGCTTATAAATCCCTCCGTCAGCTGGGGAACGTGACAGACCCTCATCAGGCTGACAGGCCTCACGTGACGTTTGGTGTCACCTGTGGCAGAGGCCCTCAGAGAGCCCAGGGCAGAGTGGGGCCAGTGGGCAGGAAATCAAGATGCACGACCCCTCCTCGGCCAAGGCTACCAAGGGTGGGGGTCCCACCAGCCCCAGCAGTGGGGCACAGGCTGTGGAGGTGAATCATCCTCCCCTCTCCCGAGCTCACCTGCAGCCCCCCACCAGCACTGCAACACCTGCTCCCGCTGCCTGAACCTAAATGCTTTTCATGCTTAAGAGAGACCAAAGCACTCTCTGGTGTCCTGGGGTGACTGTGTGGTCCTGTATTCCCTACTGGAAAGGCGCGGGTGCCACCAACCCTTCGAAGACTTGCGCGGTCTGCTCGGAGCTGAGGATGAGGCAGGCGTGGTGCCGCCGCAGCACGGCCACGATGCAGACGCACAGCCCCGTCGTGTAGCTCCCAGCCAGGCTGGACGACTTGAGCAGCAGCTCGGCCTCCACCACGCTCAGCTCGTTCAGCAGCTGAGAATACACACACAAACAACAAACTGAAAGTAACGCCCAAGTTAGGCACCTGAAACAGGAGCAAAAAAAAAATACATTAAGGATAAACTGTGTGGCAAACAAAAATGCAGTTCACTATTCACTAGAGAAAAAGGAGAAGAGGGAGCAAAATAAATGGTTAAAGTACAAAAACCATCCCTCAGAACTACTCCTCAGAAATCCATGGTATTTCAGGCAATCAGATATGTTACTGAGTGATTCAGTGGTTTGGTTCAAAACAGCAAAGCCCATCCTAAAATCCTTTGTGTTAAAATAATCCAGAATTTTATTAATTTTGAAAGATTTAAAAATAAAATGCAGGTACTGATTCTCCACAACTATCACAGTACAAGAGAATGGGGAAGTGCCTGGCATTCTGTTTTAGAGGACAGGAAACTGAAACACATGGCATCGAATCTGGGGAATTTGCAGTCCAGATCTTGGGTTTTTCTGGTTTCATAGAAAACGTACTGCAGCTTTGTCCTGACATAACTCCCCAAAATGAACTCTGCTCACCTGTATTGCAAAGTCTATAAGTCCATTGATGTTCAGTGCTGGCTCCATGAGATCGAAGATGAGCTGGATGTGGTGAGCCAAGGGGAGGTGGTATGATGTTCCTGAGGCAAAGCTTGTGATCTGCTCGAGGACGTTGCTGGAGATCTGGGAAAAGGAACATCCAAAGTCAGATGCGACTGAGGGCTCCTCAGGTACAGCAGCACTCCAAAGGTCACCATTTGCCACGGTACCTGAGATGTCACCTGATGTTGATCGAAATAGGACAACTGCTGCAGTTTTGTGAACACGGTCTCCAGGGTTGGAAACGCCTCTGGTTTGTTCTTCCTGGCCTTCTGTCCTTCATCCTCAACTGAACAGATATAAAAGGTTATCTCAGTAATTTTGTATTTAATGAAGCCCTAGAAGGTTTCCATTGTTCCTGATTTAAAAGACAATAAAAATCTTAGTAAGTTTTACTCGTGACTACACAAACCCTGCTTGCCCCAGTTTTCCATTATAACTGGGACAGATGCACCAGAGCATGGAATGCTGTCAAAGCTGCTGAGAGGTTGTCCCAGTGTGAAGACGTGACGCCCCAGCAAAGCTGCAAGCAGTCAGTGCTGCCAGGAGGGTAAGGGACATGGATCACTCACACTCCAGGCTTTAGCCCAACACAGGTGTTTCCAGCCAGGTGCTACAATGGAAAACTGGGGTTCCTGGCGCTGGCAGCCGCTGGTCATCCCAAGGCACCGTGGGGCAGGGCAGCAGCCCCTGCCTGTGCCGCGGGGCTCTGCTCTGCCCCTCTCCCAGTGACTGCCAAGCACAGGAAAACCAAATTACGGGATGGCGTGCACAGCTCCAGACAACGCGCTGAGCACCTCACAGCTCCTGTGAGCTTCGCCACCAGCGACCCAACAGCAGCGTTAGAGCATTTACCGCCCATTTCTGTAGTGCTCTTCTTGTTCAGGATTCTGAGGATGTCTTTGGTAATCTTCTTCAGCTGGTGCCTTGCTTCATCACGCTCCTTACCCACGCCATAAAGGAGAATCATGCGCTGGTTACACTCATGGCTTGAGGATTCATCCTGGAAAGAGCAGATACAAGTGAAGTCTCTTTGCCTGTCCCTGCCACCACCTGCGGAAACCTGAGCAGCCCAGACTGCAGCAAACAACTGACTCCAGCACAAAAACATCTCCCATGGCTGTCTCCAGGGAGGAAACAGTGCCAGAGGGAATTGCTGAAGAGGGGGCTAAAAACACAGGAGGGAAAAAGCAATCTGCTATTATGAACTGTGTGTGTATCTACAAGGACAGAGTAAGAGGATGCAAACGGATGCCCCTCCCAGCTGTCCCCCAGACCAATATTCTGCAGCACATCAGTAAATAGAAGACAGATGTTTAGAAACTGTGTGACACTTACTACATACAAATCCATTGAAAAAAAAGATGCAGGCCAGCTCCTAAAGGTCTGTCTTGCACATCCCAAAGAAACTGAAATATGTGTAGTTTATTTCATTGCAACTGTTTATATTTAGTCTTTCAGTTAAATGTATATATCATACAATGTTGACTTACTGTACATAGCTTAAAAACTTGAAGCACTGCTCTACAAGTCACATAAGGCAGAAATATTTTCTTCAGTAGTAACCTTCTTCAAAGTAACCAATCACTACTTCTTTCAAGTGCTTTAAAAGTTTTAAGAAACTTTTATTTCTGTGTGCAGAAATAACACCAAGGAATCACAAGGCCGAAGGGGCAGACAGGAACGCAGCTCTACGCGCGTAAAAAGTTGCACAATCTGACAAATCCCCGCTCCCTTTACCAACACTGCCTCTGGGAGCCAGTCAAAGGCAGGAAGTAAATCACTAATTATTTCCTTAAATTTCATTTCTCTCTCCTTTCGGCAGAAAACAGAAGCAGAAGCTCATAGTGCATCACTTGGAATCTGCAGCTGTCACTGGAAGAAAGAAACCAGTTCATAGCCAGAGGAAGGTCTCAGCCTCAGGGCTGGGATGCTCAGCGGCTCCTCCTGCCTCTCCCTGCTCCGGGGGATTCCACAGGAACACTCCTGCCCCCTCCCATGGTGAAGAGCTGGAGGGGCTGCCAAGGACCCCCCATCACTGACACCAGCTTCCGCCACAGGGAACACCCGCGTTCCTCCGCCTCTCCCGGTATCCTTCCCTTGGCTTTTGGGGGGAGAACGTGTCCGTGCTCAGGGAGGGCTTGTTCCCATAGGATTGGACTTGGCAGATGAACCTCTTTATTCTTCAAAGCAAAAGCCAATTTTTTCTACCTTATGGGAAGAAATAAAGCTTTGCCAGGGATTTGGGCATCAGCCGAGAGCACATCAACTTCCCCAAGTGCCTGTTTTACACAGGCACAGACCAGGCAGAGATGCAGTCACATAAACAACTGCATCACTACACACCTGAGAGTTGCCCTGGCTTGGCTGGGGTCCCACCAGCTGAGTGCTTTTGTTCACAACACAATTCAAAGCTGACTGAAAAGGATGAAGCCTCATAACAGATAAAACTCACAATTTCTTTTTTTTGTTTGTTTGTTTCTCCAGGGAGAGGGAATACCACAGTGCAAATGAAAGCCACAACCCAATTCAGCTCCTCCAGGAATGACAGCAACTGCACCAGTGACAGCAGGATCAGCCAAGCCATCTTCCCTTTACTCTACACGTTTCTGTTCCTGGTGGGGATCACTATGAATGGCCTGGCAATGTGGGTCTTCTTTAAAATACCCAGTAAATCCAATTTCATCATCTTCCTCAAGAACACTGTAATTTCTGACTTCCTCATGATCTTGACTTTTCCATTTAAAATCCTCAGCGATGCTAAGCTGGTATCCTGGGTCTTGCGGGGGTTCGTGTGCCAGGTCACCCAGGTTGTGTTTTACTTCACCATGTACATCAGCATCTTGTTCCTTGGTCTGATAACTATTGACCGCTATCAGAAAGCCACTTCACCGTTCAGAACATCGACTCCACGGAATCTTTTAGCTGCCAAGATCCTGTCCACAGCAATCTGGGTATCAATGTTTGCTCTCTCACTACCCAACATGATTTTAACTAATAAGAAGAAAACACCCAAGAACGTAAGGAAGTGTGCTCTCCTGAAATCAGAGTTTGGCTTAGTCTGGCATGAAGTTGTAAACTACGTTTGCCAGCTCATCTTCTGGGTTAACTTAGCAGTCATAGTGGTATGTTACATCCTCATCAGCAAGGAACTGTACAAATCCTATAAAAGGACACGGTGCGCAGGGAAGGCATCCAAGAAGACTGTCAATCTCAAGGTTTTCATAATCATTGCTGTGTTCTTTATTTGTTTTGTGCCATTCCACTTTACCAGAATCCCCTACACCTTGAGCCAAACGAGAGATGTGTTTGACTGCTCTGCTCAGAACACCCTGTTCTACCTGAAGGAGACCACGCTGTGGCTGACGTCCCTCAATGCCTGCCTGGACCCATTCATATACTTTTTCCTTTGCAAATCATTTAGGAAATCCTTGCTAGACATGCTGTGCAAGCACATGGCAGGGCTCGGGGCACGGACAAAGGAGCAGAACGAGGGGGATGACACAGACGAGACACCGCTCTAGAACTCAGGACTCAGGACACGTGCCCCTTCCTGGCCACACACGTTTATTGAGAGTGGAAGGGGCACAAACCCATGAAGTGCATCTAGAACTTCACCAACTTCTTTAGAAATAGGCTTGCAGATGAAGCATGAGCACCCTGGAACCACCACCACTGGCTGCAAAACTAGAAAGCTTAAATAACAGAGGAGCCCTCCGCCCCCAACCTCCATCCTTGCCAAAACAGGAGCTCCCCTGACCCCAACCTCCATGCCTGTCAGAACTGCTGGAAAGAAGTCTGAACTTAAAGGTGAAACTGTGAGGAAAACTTAAAACAGAATCATTAAATGCTACAGATGATATCATGAACTGTAAAGATTTCGCAGAAATAGCTAAACTTGGGGAGAGTAAGTCCATGACAACACAGGATCTGAGAAATGCAGATAAAATCCACAGTAGATGTGATTTTTCAATACAGGGAGTTGTCACCTTGTATGCAACTGGCAGACAAAGAAACCTATGCCAGATGTAGAGGAGCCATTTGTGCAAATTTTTGGTAACAGAATAACACTTTGCTTCTCTCATTCTATGCTTGCAGTTCCTAATCCATTGACCACTAATTAACAGTTGTATGTCAGATGAAATTATTTCATAATCAGGCTTATCTTGATATGAATTAAATCCCCAAATCCTTTCACTTACTACATAAATAAACAAAACTGTATACTTTCACAGAGAACAATATATTACGTTAGAAAATGTACAAAGACTCAATTTACATCACACTGAGATCTTGGGGGAAGACAGGCTCATGGTACCTTCTTTACTGATGATTAAGGGCAGCTTTTTGCACTATACAAAATACTCAAACCACTTCCCTTTTTGCATTTGGAAAACTTGAAAAAAAACAGGGAAGTATTTTCAAGTACATGACATTTTGAGGTATCACAACAATTGCACATGAAATAGATTGTGGGTTATTGGAATAAATTGTGGTTCATTTATCAGCACTGGAAACAGCTCCGATTGAGCAGCGTGTCACTGTCACACCAGAGCTCATCCTGCCAAAGCCGTCGCCTGTCCACCCTTCCCAGTACATGTCCCTGCCTGCCAGGGCGCTTCTACAATGGAAACCCAACTTCCCAAGAAGTTAAAAGGCAGCTCGCTTGTTGCTCACTTGCTGCCACACTCGGCCTCGGGGTTTGTGCATCTCTGATAACGCGCTGGGATGAATTAACCCTCCCACAAACTGTTTTGTGCCCTGCTAGTGCTGGTCCCTGCTCCAGCTGATACAGTCAGTAACCGGCTTCCACCACAGAGCACAGGGCACCAGGATTTCCCTGGAAACAGTGTCCAGCCACCCTGAAGCATGCTCCCCCACCAGCCCTCACGCCCCAGGCCAGATCAGTTCCCATTAATGCCCAGGGAGGGAAGTGCCAAATGCCCCACTCCCACCCCATCCTCTTTCCACACATTTTTTGCACCTACACATGGAGAGAGAGTGGCAATTACCCAGGAGCTGCTTTCTCTGATCAGGTGAGCTGTCCAGGCAACAGACACGCCTGTCCCCACTGATGGGCTACGCAGAGGTACCTGGTACCTGCTGCCTCCGACAGCTGGAACAGCATCAAGAGCTCAGCTTGGAAGAAAACATGGAAGGCACTGCCTTGTGCCTCAGTCCTGGGGCATTGCAGTGGACCGTGACCCCCTTACGTAGTCACCAGTGGGTGAAGAGAAGGCAGGGGGGCAGCCAGGGACATGTCACACTGGTGACAGTGCTGCGGGGGAGCTTCAGCCCAGCCGTCCCCAAGGCTGTTTGCTCTCAGCAGCCGTTTAACACCGACAGCAGCACCTGCATTAACCAAAACGTCCCAGGTACTAATGCACAAACTGCCTGCCACAGCTGCAGCCCAAGCACCTCACGAAACAATCCACGCCTGCCCCAGGAAACAGCTTGAACACGAGCCACTTCCCACACGGCAGCGAGCCCTGAGCCAGAGCTGTCACATCAGCAGGCAGGAATAAACTCACACAAACAGCTCTGCTCACAGAGAAATGCACCGAATTCCAGCATTATACCCAACAAACACATCATCAGCCCACAGCTTTCCATGCAGCAGTAGCTCCTGCCAGCACCAGAAAGTGGCTGTAAGCAGCACAGAGCATCCCCTGGCTACATGGGCCAAAGTAAACCAGGAATCCATTCTGGAGATCCAAAGTCAAGCTCGGGTCCATGCGTCAGTAATACCGGGCTGCAGGGAGAGGGGGCAGCCCCTGAGCACGTCGGTGCACATGGTTTTGGAGCTGAGCACCCACTGTAAGGTGGCTCTGAGCAGACTCTTGTCACGCATTGGCAATGATTAGTGCCATCCAGAACATGGAATTCGCATACAAACAACTAGGAGCTACATCTGAGGATCATCCTGGAACGCTGCCAGGAAACATCGTGTTTGTTCATCCTACCAGTGCAGGTGTAGCAGGTCTGTCCCACGCACACACAAACCCAGAAATGGGTCAGTCTTGAGGGACAGGGTCAGGTTTCCTTTCCTCGTTTAGGAGAAGATGGTGTGCTTTCTCATGCAGAGCAAAGAGAAGAGACAAAAGCAATTGCAAATATGACTAACTCAGGCGACACGTGAAAATGAGGAAGGAAACCACACACCACACCAACAGAAAAAGGTCTCATCTTTCTACACATTTCCCCACTCTTAATACTTTGCTTGAGGCTTCTGCTGGCAGAGGAACAGCGGATGAGACGGGGACAGCCACAGAGGCCTCTGCAACAGCTGCTGCAGGTTTGTCCAGGTACTCGCACGGTCGGAGCGTTCGGGGGCGTGATGGGGCACTCGGGCAGCTGGTGCTCAGGGCTGAGAGCCACCTGTCTGCATCTGATCTTGGAAATGCTGGCTAAGGCTGTGCTGAGAAAGGAAAACAGTGGGTGCTTGGAAAGAGTTACCAGAAGTCACTTGCCCAGAAGTGGCTGGCTCTTGGGCCACGGCTCTGACATTCCTATACAAAGCTAAAGCACGTTTCCGCGGAAAGACCAGCGGTGCTCCGGGCAATCTGCTCTTATACCCTGCTGTGATGTTACCCTAGGCCTCCAGAATAAGTATGAACCTTTTTCACTTTTCAGTGCATGTTAGCTTATAAACAATTTAAATTTCTGCAAAGATTTAGATTTTCCATGAATCAGAAGAGAAATTGGTTGGCCTGTTTAACACATGCTCAGGCTTTGTGTTTATTCATGCAAACCTGCTGTCACTGAAAGGAACATGTAATACTGCATACAGAAGGTTGTTTTGTGTTCTCTCCCTCCTTTTCACCCAAGTCCATTTCACACGATGGGAGACTCTGCAAACACGAGCACCGTCGGTAACACCAGCGGAGCACCCTCCTCTGCCCAGTGCCCCCGCGACACCACCATCACCCACCTGCTCTTCCCAGTGCTGTACACGCTCGTCTTCCTCCTGGGACTCGTGCTCAACAGCCTGGCTTGCTGGGCTTTCTTCCACATTCCAAGCACATCTACTTTCATTGTCTACTTGAAAAATATCTTAGTTTCTGATTTTATAATGACCCTGATGCTTCCTCTGAAGATCCTGACAGACTCCGGCCTGGGGCCGTGGCAGCTCAAAGCCTTTGTCTGTCGCTTCTCAGCCGTAATATTCTATGACACCATGTACATTAGCATAGTGCTACTTGGGCTCATTGCTTTCGACAGATTTCTCAAGATCGTGAGACCTTTTGGGAAGTTCTGGGTGCAAAATCTGACCTCAGCAAAGATCCTCGCAAGTCTGGTCTGGCTCTTCTTCCTTGTTCTCTCTCTGCCCAACATGATCTTGTCCAACAAGACAGCGACACCCCAGTCCGTGAGGAAGTGTGCCTCCTTGAAGAGTTACCTCGGACTCAAATGGCACGAAGCAGTCAACTACATCTGTCAGTTCATCTTCTGGACTGTCCTCATCCTCATGTTGCTGTTTTATACAATTATTGCCAAAAAGGTGTATGAGTCTTACATAAAAACACAGAAGAAAGGCAACAAAAGCGAAAAACGGATCAAGGGGAAAGTATTCATCATTTTTACCGTGTTCTTCTTATGCTTTGCCCCCTTCCACTTCAGCAGGGTCCCCTACACCCTGAGCCAAACAAGTGCCCGCATGGACTGCCGCCTGCAGAACCGGCTCTTCGTGGCCAAGGAGAGCACGCTGTGGCTGGCGGCCACCAACGTCTGCATGGACCCCCTGATCTACCTGTTCCTGTGCAGGCCCTTTGTGGAGAAGGTGCTGTACAGGCGGGTAAAGACTCTTCAGAGAACTGTCCAGACAAACCCAAAAACCGAACTGGACACACAAGTGTCTCCTACTGAGTCTTGATTCTGCAGCTGCACACTCTACTCTGCATGCTCATAGAGAACTTGAAAAGTAGCGTGGTTTACTTCCGCTGAAGAACACAAAAGGGTATTTGCCAAGTAATATTAATACTCAATAAATGCAGCAAAATGGATTTTCTATGTATACTCACTGCGTAGCCTTAATGGACAAAAGGCTCTGGCTCAAACTGCCTAAGACAATCCACAGGTTAATTCTATCTGCTTTCAACTAAAACAACTCACTTGCTAACACCTGAGCAGCTCACTGACTCCAGCTGCTTCGAAGGGCAATTCAGCTCTATTTGGGATTAAACCCCACAGCTGTTGACTGTGTATGTCAGTAACTCCTACCCCGAGTGTCAGATTGGCCGCACATCAAGAGTAGGGAAGAGGAGGAACAGAGGGAAGGACATGGTCCCTTCCCTTCCCATCCCTCCTCACCTCTCTCACACATGTAATTACTTTCCTACCACCCATACTGTTTCACCATCCTTCCTCTCTGCTCCCAGCAGGACTTTGGAGGAGGACAGTGTTGGCAATACTCCAGTTTCCCCCAGGACATGCTCCTCATCCAGGCAAGCAAAGGAGCCAGGACTGCATCCCCCACAAAGGGGGCCCCAGAGCCACAGGGGGCTCAGCCCCACCCCACCACTCACCAGAGAGGAACACCCAGAGATGTCCCCCTTGGTGGCACACTCACCCTTCCCAGTGCCAACAACAGGCAAAGAGAAGGGAGCAAGGAACACTGCCTGAGCCTCCCCATCCAGAGAAGCCCTCTCCACCCAGCTCACCAGAGCACTCACAGGGCTCTCCCTCGGCTGCCCCACAGGGACTGTGCCTGGAGAGAAACTACTTTCTAACCCAAAATTCTGGAATTTATGTCACTATTTCAGGGCAGCAGTGTCCCTCATCCCAACCACCCCTTCTCCTCCAGCTCTGCTGCCAGCTTTACACTCCTTCACACGTGCCAGGCACTTTGATCACCACTTGACTGCTATTTTTAGAAATTCATTGTTTACAGCAGCCTAATCCAATCCAGCAGGTTGCTCCATACAGCTTGATTTTTTCAAAGCTGTTTTAGATTGCTGTGCATTAATTACATCTGCCTCTGGGGTTCCCCAGCCTCTGCCACATAGGGAGATGTATGTCTTATTTAGCAACTTCTACCCACTACATCTTCTTCACAGCATGTTACATACCTTCCACAGCTGTAACACCCTTCCTAACTGGAAACTGAACTAATCCCCTATCAGCTTTCAATTGGTTCTGAATTTCCCTATAAATCAGCATTATCTCAGCCATTGTCTACCTCCTAGATTAAATGCTGTTGCATTAAAGGCTCTCCCCACACACATACACTGTTAACAGGATTAACTTTGCTCCTTTAGGAAAAGTAAACATAATAAATTCTTAGCTGATGAAATAGTCACCACTTTAGTAACTGCTTAGAGGAACATACAGGAGGCTGGAAATGTTCCTCTCAACCTGCTGACACAGCGTGACAATTAACAGAGGGGCCTGGGCTAAACACCGGGAGAAGAGGGTCTGTAAACCAGCTGTGACCTTCCACCAGGCAGGTGCCTGCTGAAATCTGTGCTCCCAAACCTTGGATGTGTCAGGGAGGAATTCAGGACAAAACTCTCCATCTCAGTCCTCCCTCTTCCTTCTGAATCACACCAGCACAGCTAACACAGAGGTCCCAAGGACTCCCTGCACTGACTGCATCCAGCTCTGGATTTACAGAGCAGTGTCGCAGCGAGAAACTCAGAAAATGCTGAAGAACAGAAATTTCTTTTATCTTCTGAACTCTGCTTGTATCGAGGCTCATCCAACGCTGTGCACACACATTGGCAGCTCACGCAGTTCAGTGCTGAGAGCCTGTGTGTTAGGGTGGGTGTAACCACAAAATGGGATGAGTTGGTCCTTAAATAAAGGGTGTGCCAAAGGTTTCTGAGGAGTCTTAATCATCTGTTTTTCAGCTGCTGCTTCTTAGGTAAGTAAAAGGGAGCCAAAGCTACCAAACTCTGTAGCAAAGAAGTGAAGGTGACTGCAAGGACAGAACACCTGCTTGATCCACTTAAGGGAAAAAGTCCCTGAATTCTAACACTTGGGATTTTGCACATGTTTCTACAAAGTTTTACATCACTGCCTCCAGATGGAGTAAAAATAGTAACAGTTAAAATGCCTCAAAGTTTAAGGTCTCTGCTTTTTAAGGCTCAAAGAAATATCCAAAGCAGTATTTTGATTTGCACGTGACCAAACAGAGCCACGTTTGGAGAGCAGATCTCCCTTGGCAAGAAGCCCAGAGCACAGGGAGGGACCACAGCAGCACGCCATGGAGCTCCTTCACTGGGCTCCCCAGATTCCTTTAGTGCACCCAGGGATTTATGGAATTCAGCGAAGTTTACCAGCATTTTCAATACAGCAGTCACCATTTTCCAAACCTGATTTTTCTCCCAACCCACCTCGAATGTGCTGGTACTGCCCTGAGCAAAACCCTTGCTGTTACCTGACAGAGCAGCTGTACAGGGCAGCGAACACGTGCACCATTCCCACCTTACCTGGGCTCACCCCAGCCCCTCACACCACGGGGCAGCAGCAGCAGGGCTCTCCCTTCCCACAGACAAATGTTCCCTTGCATGGCTTGTCCTCGCTCCAGACAACCTAGAAGCTGAAAACTGGCACGAGGCCTGGAGCCCGTTTGCAGAAATTACCCTTGTCCCGGGCTCCCTTGGGCCAGTTTCACACAGGAGGTACTGACACTTGTCCCAAACATCCCTACAGGTCACTGGGGTCCTGAAAACAGAACTACGGGGCACTCAGCAGTTGAGTTTAATAGGAAATCACTTATTTGGGTACATAAAGGCTTACATCAATTTTTTATTTTACTTGTGTTTCAGAAAAAGGAAGTATTTTATACCCTCACCTAACACATGCATACCCTCCAGTCTTTGGACTGCCTCTCCTCAGAGGGACAGCATAATTCCTTAGTGCCCAGAGACAAACTGCTTTTCGTAGACATCCTGACCCTTGGCACAGCTATAAAAATCCCTCCATCCAGGCTCCCACAGGTCTGAGCACTGAGAAAACTCTCATAACACACAGCAGTGCTTCAATTAATTAGAAATGCAAACCAACCATTTGCATCCTGAACAAGAGCTGGGCAGACAAGTCAAGCAGCCAAGGTATGACCCACACGATGGCACACGCACAGAGCCAGCAGGGCACAGGGGAGCACTGAAGGCACCAGGACAGACCTGAGCCTACAGACAGGATCAGCCAGACAAGGCCTGGAACTACAGGTTCCCTATCAGCACACGGTGGGCAGCTTGAGGCTAGAAGGAAAAAGAACTGAGCTTTTAAAGTCACTTCTTAATTAGATACTTTCCTCCTTCTTTCCTGTTAGTGACAGGCACCACACAGTGACTGGAGTAACCCACGTCAGGAAAGGGGAAATGTCAGCTCTTCCAAGACTCTTCCCAACAAAAGCACCTCCGCCTTCACATCGGCAGCCATAACGCTGGAGAATCCTCCCCGTGTTGCAAGCTCTGGTCTTGCTGACACTTTTCTGCTTAAAAACCAGAAACAGCCAGTCCTGTGCACTAGCCAGGTGATGAATCTGCTTTAACAGAACCTTGCAGTTCACATTGCTAAATATGGCAGTGGAGACGTTTTAGAATGAAGCAACGCAGTAATTGTTGTAATAACGTCGTTCAGGCTCTTATGAAACCTGAGAGTTGCTCTCTAATCATCAAAACACAAAAAGGGACATCCAGCCTTTAAATAATGTGAACAATAGTGAAGTTACAGGTTACCTTCAGCTTTTCTTTTCATCAGACCTTCACATTTCTTCCGCGCTGTTTTTACGACGAGCTCCCCACGTTTCAATGTTTCATGTGTCAGCTCGTCCTGACCTGCTCCAGCCTGGGAGCAGCCAACAACACGTCTGCGTTGGAGCCTGCTCGGGGATGCCAGGGCACTGGGCTCTAACCCATCATGTTGTACTGGTACACCAAAATACAGAGATTTTCAAGAAAAGTTAATGTGCCTTTGCACCATATTCAAAAAAATAAACAAACTAAAACCCCATTCTGGTGCAGATTTTATTTATTGTTTGACCATTACTAACACACCAGTTTTGGTGTGTGCACTCTACTCCCAGAGTGCCAACTCCTAAGCGCTTGGGTCTCTGTAAGCAATTAAATTATATTTCTCAAACATTTCAGTTTTCACTTTAAATTTCTCTCTTTCCCCACAGTGCATGCTGCTGCACCGGTTCTCAGACCCCAGCCTGAGAGACCACCAGCACCGGCAGTGCTGACAACCAGCAGCACAAACGCAGGCACCGCGTCCGGACCGCAGGCCTGAGACCACCGGAGCGGCCGCGTTCCCCGGAGCCCAGCTGTGCCCTGCAGGGATGCAGGAATTGTGCTCCGCAGCCAGGACACCGCACAGCGCCCGGCTCTGGAGCGCGCTCCTCCTGCAGGGCACAGTGGAGCGTGGAGGGGATCGTCCCAGGAGGGTACGAACCCCCCACACACCCTCTGACTTTTGTTCCCCCAGCTCCAACGGGAGCTGCCGAGCCCTGGAGCACGAGGGACAGCTGAAGGAAGGTGAAATGGAGGCTGGCACACACCGTCCTGCACAGGCACGTGCAAGGTCTGAGCAAGGCAAAGGCTTCGTCAAGTCTCCTCTCCCTACCTGCAGGGAAAGCCTTCTCCCTCCTCAGGGGGTGGCCACAACAGGGACCATCCCCTACTGTCAGGATACCCAGCTCCCGGGATGAGTTTGGCAGCCTGTGATAACAAAGCTGAAAACACAACAGAGCCAAGCCGTGTTCCTCCAGCTTCATCTGCATGGGTTTGCTTTGCCTTGCAAAAGCTGATCTTCAAAGCGAGCTGTGCCAGCAGCCTCCTGTGATCAGGGACTGCGCCTGATTCAAGGGAGACGTCCCGAGGCAAGAGGAAATTTTACAGTCTGCCCACAAGCAGAAATGTGGGATTTAGCACAGGGTTCCCTGGACAGAGGCCAGAGGAAGCTGCTCAGCACTGTGGGGGCAGCAGGTGGGTCCTGCTCTGGCTTGGCCCCTCGCAGGGCTCCTGTGCAGAGGGGTGTCCAGTCTCAGCAGAGGAGGACTAGGGGCTCAGTCCCTCAGATATTTGAGAAAAAAATTTAAAAATGTGTATGGAACAGTCCAAGCAGAACAGACAGGAAAAGGCCTTGGCAGCCACTGCTCTCAAGAACACTGATATTATTTTTTCTCTTCCCCTGAATTTTTAATGAGGGAGATGGGAATTTCCTTTTCTTAAAGAAAGCAGCAGAAATGGGAAATTACCCACTTCATCCTCCACTGACATGAAGCAGAACTTTGTCCCAAGAGAACGGTCCCAATACAATATGTCCCAGTTTTGTCCCATGATTATTTCAGAGCTCTAAAGGCACTAAACAGTCTGACTGTAAACATACGTACAGCCAGGGCCACTGAGGGCAGGGCTGTGAGAGGCAGTGGGCTCAGTCAGTCCTAGGGAGCACCGTGGCAGGAGACAGACCCTCCGGTCATTTCAGCTGCAATACCGAGGGACAGGCTGAGCGTTCTACTTTCACCCTACACATTATTTAGAAGGGAGGATCTGTTCAAAGCACAACACTAAAGATGATCTAAATATAATCAAATTAATAATTGACAAGAGAATCGTGATTAGCAGATATTTTCATCTATCCAGCACCAGATTCTTCAGGAGCACATTAAATCCACATGCACCCTGCAGACGCTGTACGCCCCGGGAGGCAGAGGCAGGGCAGCCCGGGCTGCAGTGGAACACCCTGCAGGCTCTCGCAGCGTCTCCCCGTGCAGAGGCTGCTGCCTTCCCCGCACGAACCCACCTCCCAGGTGAATCACTGTCTGCGTCCTGGGCGCCCCAGCTGCTCCGGAGCCAGGAAGTGAGCGGGAGCGCGCTCACCTACCCTGGCATGTGAGTCATTCCCAGGAATGAGAAAGCCAGTTGCTCCAGTTGCTCCTGGCCAGGGGAATTTTGACTCTCTGATCAGGTATCACAAAAAAAAGCCATCGGAAGCCCAAAAATCTTACTGCCAGACATGGTTTGTTCAGCTACCCTCTCCCAGGAAATACTCTCCTGCTTACTGTAGTTCCAAGATGCATTTTGGAGGAGTCTGAGGCACTTTTGGGATGCAGCTCCGAGACAAGCAGAAGGCGACGATGGTGACAGGTAAGTGAGCTCTGACCATCGGAAAAGCGTTTGATAAGTTGTTCGGTGAATCTGCTAGCACTTTCTCACTCTTGAATGAAAAAACAGGAATTAAGATATAGTTGCTGAAAACCAGACTTGGAACCATAAACTGAATGTTGGATCAATTAAAAGCATGAAAAGTTCTCAAAAGAGCATGCCTTTACCAACCTTTTATTCATTCATACACAGTATTCATGGTGGCAAAAAAAAAATTGCTTTCTACTAATCTTTCCTTCTAAGCTACGACTCAAAGTGAAGGTGGGTCCATTGTTTCAGTAACTCACTTCCTGACAGAGCTTAACTCACATAAAGTAAGATTCAGTAACTACAAGATCTGAATTTGCTTTAAAAGGGTTTGCACTATATTCCCTTTCACCTCTTTCAGTACAGGAAAGCAAACTTGAGCTCTCTATATTAACAGAATAAATGTTCTCTTCCTTCATACTTCGTTCAAGTCATGTTAAAACTTGTCAGGTTCACTGGAAAAACCACATAGCTCTGAATGAGCAGACTAGATCTGATGAGTCTCACAGCTTGGGAAATATGTGAGGTGCTTGCAAAAGCCTCTGTCTTTTTAGGAGATTTCGTATTGAAAAGGTTGTTCTTGGTTACGGAGCACTGGGAGCAGCAGCGCGATTCGAGGGGTTAAAAAATTACTTGTTTGTGCGCTACAGGGCCTGCAGCCACTTTCCCTCTGTGTGCTCCATCTGGAAACTGGGAGTATTTCACACCTCTTTCCATCTTTCCAAAGAATTCTGCAACCCTCTTTAGAAAGGGAAACCAGGATTTGGCTGATGTTGCCGATTCACTCCCGGGCACCGGCCCCGAGCAGAAGCCGCCAGTACTTTTCTGGTTAGGAGAAGCTTCCCCTCCTGCCCTTGTGCGGGTGGGCAGCAGCCCCGGGGCCGCGGACAGAGCCGCTCCCGCCGCCCCCCTCCAGGGCAGCACCCGGGGCAGCCCCTCCCAGAGCGGCCGCGGGAGCGGGCGGAGGGCAGAGGCTGAAGGGTGCGTGGGGAGCTCACACACAGCAACCATGGGAAACCATGTGTTTGTGTCGGGGGTGGGAGAGAAAGGCAGCGCGTTTTCGGCAGCACCAGCCGCGAGCCCTCCTCCCTCCCCACCTGCAAAGGGCTGCCTGTCCCAGCTCAGCGCAGAGTCTCACCCCCGGCTCCCTCCCAGGCTGACGGAGCCCCTGCGGGGCAGGGAGGGAGCGGCGAGACCAGCTTGCCCAGCACCGGCACCCCACAGCCCGTCATGTGCTGGCACGCACCCGCGCCAGGGGCTGCGGCTCCAGGGCCCCGGGACACTGGGGGAGCCCCACGGGTCCCGGGAGTGTGGCCGAGCTCTTTGATCCAGGGAGCACTAGAAGCAGCCAGGCAAACCCCCTGTGGTACCCCTAAAGGTTTTCGAGCCCTAAAACTCGAACAAAAGGGTGTTTATAGTGGTTTGGAACGGAGTGAAAACGCACCTGACACACACCGTGAGCTCCAGAGCCGCCGCACAGCTGTCGGCTCCTCAGGAGCCCAGGCTGCAGCAGACACCAACCCCAGGGCTGCCAACTCTAGGAAAAGGAGGCAAGATTCATTCCTACATTTCAGCAGTCTTAACCCTTTCCAACATAAAAATTACCATAACATCTTAAATAAATTAAAACATTGGACTGTCAATTATCAGAAGTTGGCTTTCCACATCTGACCAACAATGAACCTCACACGAGGCACTGCAGCAACCACCGCTTCTGGTTCTTCCTCAAGAAAATGTCAGCGACATACCAAAGGGACAACTGATGCTGAGCAGCAAAACTTGGACTTCGATCAGCTTCTACCACCCTCACTGCAGCAGCAGGCGCTGCCCCTGTAAAAGGAGCGCAGCGCAGCCGGAGCCGGGTGGCAGCGGGAGCGGCAGCTCTCGCACCCGACGCCCTGCCCAGGGCCAGCAGCCTGTCCATTCCGGGAGGGGACAGGGAACTCTCCGGGCTGCACATGAAAGAATGGCGTTGCACCAGGCTGGACTTCTCCCAGTCGCACCCTAAAACCCCCACGTCCTTTTCCTTCCTCTTTCAAGCGGTGGTGCTGCTGCAAGCGGCACACAGAGCACTGTCTGGCCACAGGATGTACTGGAGCACAGAGAAACCAGCTGACACAGGCACACGAGGATTTCTTGGTGCTTCTGGGATGTGAATTAGGATTGCGTTCAAAGAAACCAATAGAAATTGCTTCAGAACAAAGAAAAATGCCTGAAAGTTAGACTGGAATTACTGAATGATTTAAATGGCACTGGCTACATGCACGTACCAATAATTACTTTGATTTCCCAATATATTTTCTCACAGTGGCCCCGAGGGATGTGATAGAGGCACAACAGACACAGGTCCAACAGATGAAGGTGCAATGCTGCCAGTTACACACCTGCATTTTTGTGTTTGTGCCCCAGACATCTTCATTCTTTTTAAAGTGTCGTTTTGAAATTTTTACTCAATGTTTTTCACTGCACAGTACAAATAATCAAACCTAAAAGCTGATATTTTCAGTAAAAACCTCCAGCTCAAGCCTGGCCACCCCAGCCATGGCCTTTGCGGGGGGGTGCAGAGCGTGGCGGCCACAGCTCCCCCCAGCCCGGGCAGCCCCCGGGCCGCCCGCTCGGGCACAGGGCCCCACCGAGGCCGCACCGCACGCGGGGGCTTCTTGGTGGGGCCCGGGAAAAGCCCCTCTGCAGGGCTGCAGCACAGCTCCCGCTGCCAGCAGGTTTGGGCGACCACAACCAACCAGCAGCAGCATCTTCTAGAAAGGAGCAAAGGAAACATTCCACAGTTCCTTCCCTCCTCGCTAATTAGAGGATGCCTTACTGAGAAAACATTCATTATCCCACCTCTGCCAACCACTGTATCAAGCTTTTTTCTTTTTTTCTCAAAAAAAAACGCAGCCAGCAATTGCAACCCAGCTTCTCCTGCACTGAGAGCAGCTGCTCACTTGCTGCCCAGCTGACACCAGTTCTGCTGGCAGACCTCTCAACTTCTCATGCAAAAACCACTGCAGTCCACAGGAGCTGTGGAGCTGTACCACGGCACAACACTCGTTCCCCACCTCTTCAGAGGCAGCAGTGAGGTGCTGGGCCCCTCCGAGCCCCTCCTGCACACAGCACCCCAGCCCAGCACACCTGACCAGAGCCACAATGACCTCTGAAGGTACCTCCTGCCTTCAGGCCACGACAGTGGAAGTGCTGGTCATTAAAGCAGCAAAGAACTGGGAAGCATTCCTTGAGTATCACCTGGGAACTACGGTGCCTATGCAACGGGAAAGGGAATTCGTGCAGCTTTAGGTTCCGCAAATAAGCTTAAAAAACCATCTTACCATAACAATAGTTACTAGATCTTGCAAACCCTGCATAGAAAATCCAATTCAAAGTAGGTAATATAATCCATGAACTTTTAGCAAGGAACAATTCAAAAGACAGAAAAAAGAAAGAACTTGATAGCTCAGGCAACATTTCATGTCAGAGTTGTCACACAGGAGACCATTAGGGTTCATAATAATTCATCTGAAATGAGAAAAAAAATTAATGGCTACATTTGGACAAAATATTCCAAAAGTGGCTTTGAGAAAGCTAGGTTTGTCCAAGTACTTTTACTATTTCTTTTTAAAGTGAGGAAATCATGTTATCCTAAGGGCACATTCCCCCAAAATGAGAATTTTGCACACTAGATGGTATTATCAAATGCTTCCTCCAGCGTTTTGCTACCCCCAGTGCAACTGTGCAGCAAGTCACAGGTGCAAACAGGCTGTGAGATTTCAGCTGCGGCACAGGTGAAGACTCAGCACATTTAGGTGGCTGCCCTGACGCCAGGTACATCCACAGCCCAGGCACTGGAGCCACGCCTGGCACTTCCAGCTGGCACCGGCGCAGCAGCGAGGACGGGCCCGCGCCGGCACGCGGGGCTCTGCGGGGTGCAGGTGCCTTTTCCCTTGGGCAGAGCCCTCCCTGGTCCCTGCCAGCAGCGTGTCCCAGCACAGAGCCAAGGGAGGGCTGCTCCTGTGTGCATCCCGACGTGGATGTCAGCTCAGGGCCCGGGCAGGCGTGTGCCCTGGCCACTGCCTTTCCTGTCTCTCCTGAAGACAGGTGGATAGGGCAGGGCAGGGACAGGACAGGATCTTGGAGACAGCAGCTGAAGGAAGGCAGTTGCACAGCAGCTTCCCCAGGGCAGGATGCTGTGCTGCTCCGAGACGTGAGAGGAGAGCTAGGCTGGAAATGAGGGGAAGTTCAAGGAGGAACCTCAAAATGCAGACAGGGGTTTTCTGCCAGATGCTGGAGCAGACGAGCAGCTTTCTGAACAGAGGCAGGTTCCTATTTCTAGCTAGGGCTAAGAAGACAGGCACCATGAGCCACAGCTGGGGACAGTAATACCCCAGCCCTGCCTTTCAGCCTCGCTGCAGTGTGGCTGGTTGAGTGGGGCAGCATTCCTGGCCCAGGGAACCAGCCCGTGCTGGCCCCATCCCAGGACAGCGGGCACGGGGGCACAGAGCCCCCAGGGCTGCTCCCACCCTCTCCCAGCTGAGGGAAGTGACACGTGGGGTGGGTGCTGGGCACCCCCGTGCTCAGCAGCAGCAGGGGGTACTCGGGGGCTCCAGCACTGCTCAGAGCACGGGGGGACCCCGGGCAGGGCCAGGACCAGGATGTACTGGCTACAAAAACACCAAAACCATTAGCGTGTGCAAAGCACAAGAGAGCTAGAAGGGCAACTCACTTGTGTAGGCAGCAATTCAAGCAGGAATTTCAGGTTATTCCACTGTGCATTACCAGCACATTAACATATACCTTCACCAAAAGGGAGATGGACCATTTTTGACAGAGGCGTCCAAGGAAGGGAAAGGTGGCAGTGCCCGAGCTGCTGGGACCAGGCTTGTAGTGAACAGGAGAAAGCACTAAGAAGGATAAAGAGATGCAGGCAGGGGAAAGCAGAACGTCGAGGCTTGCTCAGGGAGCACGGGCCGGGAGCAGGCTCAGGGCACACGGGACACGTGTGGGGCTGACACGGAGAGCAGGGACACAGGCTCCACGTCTGCCTGCAGCAGCTGCATGCACGCGTGCTCTTACCCTGCACCAATGCTTTTTTCCCCTAAATCTTTACAAACAACTCCGTGATTTGGTTCTGATGGGCAGCAGAAAAGAGCAGCATTGCAGCCAGCCAACAGCAGGTTTAATATCTGCCTCACATGCCTGTTGCTGCATTAACCCTGCCATTTACCCAACCTTATGGTGATGAATGCAGAGGGACTGGCAAGAAGGCACACATCAACAAGTTATGTGCTCAAATAAAAACCATTACTTAAGGCTCTGCAGCCCCATGACCTAGAGCAGCTGGTCTAGGTCACAAAGAGAGTTTTCTAATTCTAAAAAGTTTTAAATAAGAAGAAAAAAGATTAGATTTGAGGATATACAATTTCTTTAAACAGGAAGGTAACTAAAAGCCTTAGTCACTAGAAAAACTCTGCAGTCATTCCCTACCCACCTGACACTGAAGGCTGCCATGCAGCCTGTTATTTAATTTCTTCTCTGAGGTTACATCAGTCATGGACATAAACCAGTCTGTCCACATCAGCAGCAAGAGATTATCTCATCAACCACCAAAGTGCAGAAGCTACAAGAAGTAAAATGTATTCTGGTTTACAAAGCTGCCTGGACAAAGGAGCAGCTTCTAGTACATCTTCAAAGCCATCCAAGCAGAATATATTTGTAGAGCAGACTGAGACAGCTGCTTAGGATGAAATTGGTGAGGAAAGTATCCAGAGAACTGGACAAGGAGAGGAAAGCCAGCCCTGCTGAGCACAAAAATACTGTATTCAAACAAGTAAAAAATCCACAATAGAGTACACAGTGAGCATTTACAAAATACCCTAAAATACTCTTTAAAGAGAAGACAGTCTTCATCGCCTGTGGCAATAGAACACATGAAAAAGAGTGAATTCTCCATACAGCCTAAGTTTGTTCTGCTCCTGGAGTCTGCAGTATAGCAGTCTTTGCCAGAAAGAATGAAGCTGCTGGAGTACAGGTACCCAGCTCTACGCACAGGCCTTGCTCACCTGCCCCAGCATGCAAACAAGGAAGCCACACTGCTCAAGTGCTCTGCCCACCACAGCACCCCTCAGCCTGACAGACTTTGGTAGGAGACTATGGAAACCCCTTTGGACCGTGGAGTCTGAGCGGGACCATCGCTGTGCACCCCACCTTCCATCACACACCCGGCTCCGCACAGCAGGACCATCGTGCCAGCACTTCCCTGCAGCTCTGCACACGCCTGTTTGGTGAAGCCTTTAAAGCTCTGAGCTGCAGCAGCACCAGGGAGAGCCTTTGGTGTGTAAGGAGGGCAAGCAGTCGCAGGTGTTGCCTCTCTCCTCCACCCTGCAGACACCAGAGCTGGGCTCAGGTGTGCTGGCAGGGCACAGGGCCCTGTTAATGAAGCTCAGCTGGAACAGGTTACACTGGTGAAGAATTTCCTGCTTTGTTTTTCCAACCCACAGTTTGCTGAGATGATTTTGGAACATATTTCAACATTAAAACCATCGGGAATAAGAAGACACAGAGATATCCAGGCAAAGACTTGGTGCCAGTTGGCCTGCACAACCACACACAGGTCCCACGATGGCTTCCCGGGGCCTGGATGTCCCTGGGCAACCCGAGGGTGGTCACACCTTCACTGACCAGGGGACACATGGCAGGGCTCCACCACGGCCGCTGCCCCGGGCAGAATTCAGCGGGGCCGTGTGGGACTCGCTGCAAGAATGGCTTTCCAGGCTCGGAGCTGGGACACTGCGGCTCCTGTCACCACACAGCCTTCCCGTGCCGTGCCAGAAGGGAGAAGGGAGCCTGAGAGCCGGGCTGCTCCCGCCGGCACAGGTTCTGCAGGGACCGGGGAGCGGGGAAAGGCACCTGGGCAGGAGCTGCAGGGCAAGCACGGGAGCAGCGAGGGTCCTGGCAAAGCCCACGAGGCACAGACAGCCCAGCAGAGACTGCCTGGGGACTGCAGGCATTCCCTGGGGTGGAGAGGAACATTCTTGTCCGGGCAGAGCCTCCTGCTGCAGTGCTGGAGCCACGTCTGCCCCCCGAGACTGCAGCCCGACCTCCGCAGCCTCCACTGTGAAGCCACGGGCCAAGCCCGGGATTCAGGCTGGATTCAGCTAACAGCACCCAAACAAGACGCTGCTCACAAGAAGGAAGGGAACTGGATTTTGATCTGTACCGAACAGGGCTGGTTGGGAATGGCCCACCCTGCTGACAGCAAACGGGATGGGAACATGACCAGGGGCGGGGAGCGGCCGGAGGATGCAGCCCCCTCTGGCCAGAGACCCCTGCCACAGGCAGCCTCCCCCCAGCACCAGAAAACACCCGCCCGACGTCAGGCAAGGGACACCTGGTGCTGGATTTCTGCAGTCTCTTGTGACAGCATCCACCTGGAGAATGGGTGTAGAGGAGGAAAAAGAAAAAAAGGAACCTTTTTTGACAGGACTTAGACCAAATCCCTTTGGGACCAGAGCAACACCAGTACACGTGCAGTCCATTCCACACAGAGCCGTCCCCAGCCCCAGGGAATCCTGCAGCATTTCCCAGGCTTACAGCAGGGGGACACAGGAGCCGCCTCTTGCTCCACCTCGAATCCCACGCAACACATCCAATAACTCACGGACTTCTCTGGACTGAGGATTTAGTACAGCACTTGCCTGAAGAGCCTGAGAACGAGGAGTTTTCCAGGGACCAGGAATTATGCAGACTTAAACTCTGAAAAGCAGGGAAATAAGCACCTTATTTACATAAGGAGTCAGATATGCATCTTTTCATAAAATCATGTATTCTTTTGATCTCTGTGCCTCCTGGACAGAAAAGAGAGCTGCAAATCTTCAACAACAGCAAAACGTGACGGATTACTGCTGCCCAGACCCATAGCAAACAAAATACCTACAACACCCTTGACAGTCTTGTCACTGTCAGAGCAAACAGTGCCAGCCAAGAAGCCAGACTGATAAAAAGGTTAAAATATCCAAATTAAAGTTTTTACTGATGCTTTCACACACCATTACTTGCTCTGGTGCCATCTAGTGCCACACAATGTGGTTCCTACATGGGCATGGCACCTAGAACAGGTTCTGATCTGCAAAAGGAATTCCATCCTCTTTTCATTCCCATGAGAGCAGGCAGGTCTAGTGGGATTGGTGAGATCTGAACCATTTTGCCAGCTTTCCTTTCAAAACTTGTAAGCAAAAAATGAATCACAGAAAAGTTACTGCATTTGCATTCTGATAGAGGAAAGAAGAATTTGGAGCACAGCCGTACAAACTGGTACTGGCAAAATCTCTTTGAACAATGTCAAACATTGTGATGCCATCATGGCATAAATGAGTTTCTGCAGGTTTCAGTGTTCCTTGTGTGCCAGTTTCTATGAAAAAGGAACAGGAACTTGCCATTTCCACCCCAGTTTGGGGAATACACTATGAAGTTATACACACATATCTCGTAATTACAGATTAAACTTTTTTACTTCAAGGAGCGATGATTCAAAAAAAAAATTCCACTCCTGGTCATCCATCACTGAAATGAGCGAGAAGAAGGCAATGAAGACCTGACCACAGAACCACCGTGCAGTACCCAGAGATCAGCCCTTAGCACACCTCAGCCAGCCCTTCGCTGGGAATTCCAGAGGGAGCTCCTTTCACAAAGCTCCTCTCCATGCAGGCGACAAGAAGATGGGCTCTTCTGTTTTCCTTGGTTTTAATTTGGATTTTTCTTCCCCAGAACATCATCCTGGCACAGGCCCTGCTGCATCCCAGATCCACGGCTGCCAGTGGGACTCCTGAAGAGCATTTCAGCTGAAAACCTACAGCAGCGCAAAGGATGGGGTACAATTTGTCCTATGGAAAACTGCCAGGTAAAATAACAATGGAAATATAAGTGATTGATAAGTGTTTACTTTATTACTGTCAGCTCCTACCAACATTTGAAAGAAATAAGTCATTCCAGCACGGGCTGTCTGGGCACTGCCCAGCACTGCCCCACAGCCAGCCAGCCTGGTTTGCCTCGCCAGCCAAGGTCAGAGCATAAACAGCATGAAACAAAATGTGCTGTCATTTTGTGACAGAGTTTATAAGTTTTTCACAAACATTTACATACGAAATCTTAAAATCCCCCGGAGACTGTGATTTTCAAATACATTTAAGTAAACTAAGTTTAAATGAGCGTTTTGATAGGCCTGAGGAGTCTCTCCAGAGCCCTGTCTCACGACAAACATCTCAGCTCACAAGTCACGTTCTGTCAAGAAAGCCAAGAGCTGACAACCTGCAGTTCTGATTTATGGTTCACCCGAGCAGCCTCCAGACTGCCCAGAGAGAGGACAGCTCTAAACTGGCCCATTTGTAAAACATCAGAAACAAGCTTTAACCTTTTGTTTTCCCCCATTCCCACAGAGAATCGCCTCAGCCCAGACAACAGCACCTCGCCCAACGCCAGCTCCCTCGGGAACTCCACGCATGATGAGTTCACCACCATCGTCCTGCCCGTGCTTTACCTCGTCATCTTCCTGGCCAGCCTCCTGCTGAACGGCCTCGCCGTGTGGATCTTCTTCCACATCAGAAACAAAACCAGTTTTATATTTTACCTCAAGAACATTGTGGTTGCAGACCTGCTCATGACACTGACGTTCCCGTTCAAGATCATCCAGGACTCGCAGCTGGGGCCGTGGCACTTCAACTCCTTCCTGTGCCGCTACACCACGGTCCTGTTCTACGCCAACATGTACACGACCATCGTGTTCCTCGGGCTCATCAGCATCGACCGCTACCTGAAGGTGGTGAAGCCCTTTGGGGACTCCAGAATGTACAGCATCACCTTCACCAAGATCCTGTCGGCCTGCGTGTGGGTGGTGATGGCGTTCCTGGCGCTGCCAAACCTGATCCTCACCAACGGCTACCCCACCAAGAGAAACATCGACGACTGCCTAAAGCTGAAGTCGCCCCTGGGAGTCAAGTGGCACTCGGCTGTCATCTACATCAACACCTGCATGTTCGTAGTGGTGCTGATAGTCCTAATAGGGTGTTACATTGCCATTTCCAGGTACATCTATAAATCGAGCAAACAGTTCATCAGCTCCTCCAGCCGGAAGCGGAAGCACAACCAGAGTATAAGGGTTGTCGTGGCTGTGTTTTTCACCTGCTTTTTGCCCTACCATTTGTGCCGAATACCCTTCACTTTTAGTCATCTGGACAAAATTTTAGATGACTCTGCACATAAAATCTTGTATTATTGTAAGGAAATGACACTGTTCCTGTCCGCATGCAATGTCTGTCTGGATCCAATCATTTACTTTTTCATGTGTCGATCATTCTCACGAAGGCTGTTCAGGAAATCCAACATGAGAACCAGAAGCGAGAGCATCAGGTCCCTCCAGAGCGTCAGGAGATCGGAGGTGCGCATCTACCACGAGTACACCGATGTCTGAAGGCACCCACACAGACGTTGCTGACTTGTGAGAGTGCTTGTATATCATGTAAATAAAATGTCTCTTTAAGTATCTGACCATGGAAGCTCATTAAGGGATGTGCAGGCGTGTTCAGCTTTTCTGTGTCAGCTCACCAACATCCATCTCAAATTCCATCCCCGCAGGGATCAGGCTCACTCTGTGGGGCTTGGGGGCTGTTTTGGTAGGTAGGTGGGTAGGTAGGTTGGTTTAAAACCCAACACAAGGCTGCCTCAGCCTGGAAAACAACCCCGAGCTCAGGAGGCTCCAGCCAGGATGGGCTCTCTGGCCTCGGAGCGGGACGCATTGTGAGGAATCAGCTTCCCCAGGGTCCAGCGCGTGGAAGCAGGTGCAGGGAAGGGGAGGAGGGGGCACAGGCTCCGTGGGGTCCCTCGGTGTGCCCGGGGCAGCGAAAAGCTCTGGTGCCGCCAGCCCGAGCGGCTCCGTGCTCCCTCACGCATCTCATCCAGCGCTTGCGCTGGATCCTCCCAGCCCCGCCACGTTCACACGGATCATTTCGTGCTGGACTCACCGGGGACTAAATCAGAGTTGTTTAGAGCAAAAGCTGCTCGGACAAAAGTAACCAACCGAAGGAAGGCAGGTTGGCAGGAGTGGCAGTGCCCAGCAGCCTGTGCTCGCAGCCGGCCCGGGGTGCAGTGCAGCTGCGCAGGCAGGAGATGGCAACAGCCCATCGGCCAGTGCCTGACACGCAGAAGGACTTTCCTTCTAACACACACCAAAAAAAGGGGCTGACGAGAAAACCCTGAAAATGCAGCACTCAAATAAACAAGATTAAGTTCTGCGTGAAAACATCTTTCATAAAGTTTTCCACTGAAAGAAGGGTTTCTTTCTGCTATTTTTTTTAAACACTATTGGTTTAGGTTTAGATTTTGGCTAATGAATAATTAAGAAGGTGAAAGGTAAGTATGATAATATTTGGATTAACAAGGAAGTATTATAAAACCACTTACATTGTTCAGGGGAGAACATTTCTGGAAAGGAAGACAGGATATTTTGGGTATTTATCCTACTTTAAATAAAAATACTTTACATGGCTAGAATACCACAGATAAACCCTGTTTCCCAATCAGCTCTGTAGAAAACTGTTCACACACACCAGACTAGTTCTGGGACCAAATCTGCCATCTTGCACCCTAAGCAGTCCATGCACATACAAAACCATATTAAGAGAACCATTTTGGGGACTGGGTTGCATAGTTTAAATTCTCACGAGCACCAAATTAAATGGAATGATAGTATTTAGGACTGGAAGATCAGTTCTGTATGCAGACATTCCTAACCAAAGACTGCCCTCTCAGGTCTTATATGGTTAAAGCAAATCAAGACTGAATGCTTCTGGTCTCCCTTTTACAAGTGTAAATCACCAAGCGTTTATGGCTTGTTAAATTGCGCCTGATAACTGCTGTGTTAAATTCACAGTGACCTTTTCCCAGGTGGATTGTCCACACAAGCCCAGCAAAGCCCAAAGAGCCACTTGGGAGGCAATATCCCTGTTGGTGCCTAGCCAGAGGACACTGAAGGCAGGTGAGGAGACAGCAGGCCAGGCGTGCAGGGTCTGGGATTTGCCTGGCACCGGGTGGAGCCGATGGTGCAGGGCAGGGGTGGCTGCAGACACAACCAGAGGGGCACCTGCACCCCTCGGTGCTGTGTGCCCTCCTCACAGGATGCACACGTACCACTTTCTCACTACCCACTGACTTTTGAACTAAAGGACAGATTTCATGGTGTTTCCTCCTAGGAGAGACCCTACTGCTGATCCCTCCTAAGAGCTTTCTGCCAAAAAATCCATTACCCAAAGCAGCCACGCTCAGGTGATGGATGATGCCCTTCAAAGCACAGGAAGTGTAGTTTCTGGGAAGTGTAGTCCCAGCAGTGGGATAGCCGTGTGAAACGTGGGAAGGGCAGACACGGCCGTGCACCCCAGCACGGAGGCCAGCCAGGCACAGCCCCTGCACTGCAGCCTGACCCCTCGGCCGCAGGCAACACTCTGGGAAATCACCGCCAGAGCAGTTTACTTCACTTGACAGGCTGTATCTGTGACAGTCCTCCACCCCTGCTCTGTACGCACACTCACATCCATGACAGCTCTTTGAAGATGCTGTTTGGGAACTATTTTCCCAGGGCTAAAAATGAATTATACAACAATATCCCAGTCCCCAAATACCAGATTTGACATGGAATTTTGGTCTCCAAAAGTTCATCTTGAAAGAAAAAGCTACAAGGAAGTTGTACAGAAAGTCTCAGGCCCTGACCTGTCATTGCCCTTTCAGAGAGCCGCATCGGGGCAGACAGATATAAACTGGCTGTGCAGTCCCTGACTCCCATTTTTCAGAGGAAACAGTTTTCTGGGTGGAAGTATAACAGCAGATCCGACCCAAGAATGCAAGGAGCAATTCCTGAACAAGTGAACAATTAACGAACATTTGGGATTTTTTACATTCATGAAGATTTGCATTACAGTGTTTGTAATTCAAATGTAATTCTATTTTACACACTCTAATTGAATAGCCCAGGCAGAACTCTCCATGCCAGGGCGTTATTGTGGGAGAAATGCAATTTGAACCTGACTCAGAGCCAGCTCCAGATCACTGCACGTGCAGGACTTGGGTCATTACATATATTTTGCCCTCTGTTTCTGTGGTTTCTCTAGTAATGACCTTTCCTGTGACTTTCCACCAATGCAACTTCACAGGAATCTTAAAAAAAGAAACTAAGCCCATCCAAAGTTCTAAAAATCTGTCTTTGCATTGGCACCCAGCAGCCTCTCACGATGGATTAAGCAGTGGGAAAGCACTGACAAGCAGCGTGGCCGTGACAGGCTCACCCAGCCGTGCGTCAGTGTTGGAAGCATAAAACTGTGAAGAAAATGCAGAACTCAACATGTGATGGAGCCCATGGTGCAGACACAAAACCAGATGGAGAGCCTGTGGTTTGTGTTAATCAGAAATGCTTTGTAAACCAAGTCCACCACCTACCTATACATAAATTCTGTACAAGGCACCCACTAACAACAGAAGGTTTGACTACAGTCCCACCCACAGAACTCTGCACATTAGTGGTTACTAAGGTATAAAAGATACCCCAATTTTGCTTATAACTGGGGGATGAGAATTCAACACAAAATTGCAGGGACAGATCCACTGGTTTGTCCTCCTCACCCTCCCCGGAAGAGACACCATTTGATAAGTTTTTTGTCCTCGTCTATGCTGAGTGTTGACCCAGACATTAGGCTTGTGATCGAGAAGCTTGTGACCAGATATTAACCTTGTGACCAGAAATGGTGGAAAGATGAGAAAAAGGCGAAAAAAAAAGGAAAGAAAAAAGGAAAAGGTAAAAGGAGTTATTTGTGCAGTTTTCAAGGAGAGTTTATCTTGCACACAAAAGGAAATCAAAAGTTCCCCATTTCCTGAAAAGGTTACAGATGTAGAATGTATGACTCTGAAATCAGAAAAGTACTTTAAACACAATTGTCTTTTGAGAAAGACACACAGGAGAAATTGCAAAAATTATGTGGATGGTCTTTTAAGTACAAATGTGCAACTAGAAAACTGCTGTCTGTGGCTGAAAGACAAGAGAACCAGCTGCAGGAAAGCCTACTTTGATTAAGGAAGGAAAATTACTTAATCAAATCCCACATGAAGCATTTTCTAATTCAGTCCAGCACAGTCCCCTCCCTCAGTGCCCCTCTGGATCTCCTGCCACCCCGCAAGGCAAAACATCTGCGTGGGAGCAGCAGCGGTGCCACCTGAACACGGACAGGGGCTTGGTGAGTGAGCTCCAGACAAATCCTTGTAAGGGCTCAGAAGGCTGTTCCACGAGGATGCACAGACAGCCAGCCACCCGTCACCCAAACAAAACTGAGCAGAAAAGATTTGCTGGCAGATTTGACAGGGTAAAACCCCAACTAGAAGTCCTGCAATACTTCTGTAATTAGCTGGCCTTCTAGAGGGGATTATCCTAGCAAAATATTTGTCTTATTCATCTTGCTTTTAGCAATTCCCAGAGCTTGGCCACTGATACACTACGATCCGCATGATTTCATGTTCAGTAGGGCTGGAAGCACTGACAGCTCTGTTAGCAGGTCTGGAAAGGGCACAGGTTTGACCCACAGTCCCAGATACCACTTCCACATGGTGATGGCCCGGTGCTGCAAGATCCTGCCTTTAGAACACAAGTCAGGACCCAGCAGCCCCACTTCTGTCAGCAAAGACTGCAGAGCTGCTGCCCCACCCTGCACTGCTGCCACCAGCCACCTGAAGACCCAAATCACCGCCAGTCTTTTTGTCACCAGACGTGCTGGGACACGGCAGCAGCACTCTCCCCTCGCGGGCTCTGCCTTCTCCGGCTCTGGGACAGAAGTCCATCAAGCAGGATCATACAAAAGGATTCCCTTCTTAGACCCTGAGCTCAGACAAAGTGTTAAAAGCTTCTCTTAATACAACAACCAGCAGTAGGGAATTTTGGATTTTGGGGGAAGAAGCAGACTTGTATGGCTAAAGGTAAAATACGTTATCAGTTTGTTCTTAAGCCACCTAAAGTGCACAGTAAAGTGTGGGGCCATCTAGTAACCATGCTCACAGCCTGCTTTCTAACCCTTTAGAAACAGCAGCCACATCTTTAGATCCTTAAACATTTGATTTGGCTGGCATTTTGGAAAAATACCCATGTTTGTATAACAGAGCAACCCCTCGGCTTGCCCTGCTGGCCAGAGTCATTCCAACAGGGTGAAGCTGTACACAGAGCCCAGGCACCCCACCCACCCCTTAAGCCCTTAATCCCCTGCCCTGGACAACTGCTTACTTCTCACTGCAAAAAATTATCTGTGCTGCAACATTTAATCCATCACAGAACGGCATCTTACACTGGAAAACACTGCACTACCCCTTCCTTTGGGGCTTCCTCAGAGCGCACACTCCACACCTCACTGCATGCAGCTCTCTGACTGATGTGCTTCGTTCCAGTTTAACAATTCTAAACAAGGTTCAGCCAAGAATGACATTTCAAACCAAAAAGCACAGCCATGCCATTAAGAAATCCTACAAAAACAGAACTTCAGAATACAAAGTATGAACTAAAGTTCATAGATGTATGGACATCTGAAAAAAATAAGGGAGTTGAGGTTTTGGGATTTTTTAGAAAAACTCTGTCTTGGAGAGCCAACAGTTTTTAAACCAAAGCCTTATCTGATTCACTCCCCTCATCCCTGCTTCAAGAAATGACCACAGGGTGCATGGAAAGAGAGAAAAAGTTTGGCTGACCGGTGCCTTCCGGGGAGCACCTGAGAAGCCTCGTGCACCGTTCTGCCTGACCCATATGGGAAGCATGAAACTGTCAATGAAACCAACACCCAAACCCATCACCCCAAAGCCATGAATTGACCACTACAGCTCTGAGCTGCGAGTCTCAGGATCCAGAGAGGGGCAAGAGTACTGACAAGAATGTACAGATGATTTTGCCTCTCAAGATATCCCCTTATTGCGGTGACAGATACTCAACGAAATTTGGGGAAGGAAGGGACTAGAGGTTCAGGGTAACTCACAATGGCCCCAAGTAAAGGATGTGGACATGGCAGCAACCCGCAGGGAGAAGGTACATGCATTTCCCCGTGCCCTTGGGCCCTTCTTCTACATGGATAAACCCTCACAGAAGCAAAGTCCATGAGGAACTGTGTATTTTCTGTAGGGTTTGGGTGACACACTGTCAAGCAGAGCTCAAGTCCTGCACTAAATGTTTACTAGTTCTAAGGTACACAATGTACATATTTCACTATTTTTAAATAAACATTTAAACCTCAATTTATCTCCCCAAACCTCTGCTGTCTCTCAGAATATACTCCCTTCCTACATCCACAGAGAAGATATTAGCTCTTCTATTACCATACACTTCCACTAATTCTGTGTTTGATTTCAAAGCCTCCCAGAAAACTTATGGGAGGAACAGGGAGGAAGCCAAGCAGGTGTTTAAGTTTAAATGGAAAGAATAGGACAAAAAAGAAGAGAAAGGAAACAGCCAAACAGCGAAGGCCGATCACGCATCCCCAGAACCCATCTCCCAGCCTGAGCACGCCCTGAGCAAGCACCACGCAAGCCCATGGCTCCAGTTCAAACCCTCCCATGCACAGAGCCGCAGCTCTCAGGGCAGGATGCGTCACAGGAAAGGTCGCAGCCAGCCCTGGGAACAGTTTAGGAAAAGCGAACTCCAGCCCTGCAGTTCAGACCGCTCACTGCTGTGCCAGCTGCACTTGTGTCTCTCCTGAAAGCTGCTCAGCGCTGCTGTCCCGCGAGTTGCCCGGGCCAGCTGCAGGCTGAGAGCCCGGCCACAGCTGGGCAGGGGCACGGCTCGGCTCCCCAGCCCTTCCCCTTTCTGCGCCCAAAGCCCCGGCACAGCCCGCGCCGGGAGCAGCGCCGGGAGCAGCGGCGGGCAGGGGCCGCTCCCGGCGGGCAGGGGCAGCACCGGGGGCGGACAGGGGCATCACCGGACCGGGAGCGGCCCCCGGCTCCTCGCCGTGCCCCGGCTGCTGCCACGGGCCCGGGCTCTCGCTGCGGCACAGCCGAAGAGGGACCGGACCGCTCGCCAGCCCCCGCCTCTGTCCAGGTGAGACGCCGCCTCCCATCACCCGCTCCCGGCCCCCGCTAACGCCCTCAAACATCCTCGGGTATTTTTAAGTGACTGCCGCTCAAATTTTACTTTTAAAATTGGCAAAGGAGGTGAACATCCACGCGTTCTGCAAACCGCTAACAACTAATAGCACAAACGAGCAGTTTTAACTAACTACGGAAACGGGTACAGAAACTAATGTTTCAGCCGTGAGGCTGAGCCATGCAGCAGGCTCCAGCTGCGCCAACAGACGGAGGACCCACAGGCAAGGGTTCTTCTCGTCTACCTTAAAAAAGATATTTTTCTTAAGCAACTACTTTTAATTTATGACTGAGAAAATGTAACTATACAAAACTCATAGTTTAAAACATCAGAAAATAGAATTTAAAATAAAATACTTGAATTACAAATGCTACTATTAAAATATAATATTAAAGGGAAAAACTTCCTTGAGCCACATTTTACTACTTTTAAAAACCCACTTTTAGGACAATGAAACTAATAATCATTAAAATGTTTTATTGACCCAGGGCTCTGGTTTTAGCTGAGATAGAGTTAATTTTCTCCCAGTAGCTGGTACAGAAGTGTGTTTGGGTTTGGGATGAGAATGATGTTGATAACACCCTGATGGTTTAGCTGTTGATGAGCAGAGCTTGCACCAAGGACTTTCCATCTTCTCATGCCCTGCCAGTGTAGAGGGGCACACCAGGACAACTGACCCACTTGTTTTTCTTGGGGTTTCTCTCTCTCCTTGTTATTTTCCTTCATTACAATCCATTATTATTATTCAGTTCTTAAACTATTCTTACCTAATCCTAACATTTCCTCTCACATCCAGCACTCCATAATTCCAACATGATAACTGATGTGAGATAGGAAGGATCTCAGTGGGGGAATTTTGAGACTTAATTTAACAACCTGAATATTTAAGTTAGATCTGAAAATTATGCTGTGTGCAAAGAGCTCAAAGCATTGCCCAAGTTTTCATCTGAGTCTCAGGGTTTGCACAGATACTTCACAGACTACAATCTTCTAAGGCTAAAAGCGTGCTCAGAATAATGCAGACTCTAAAAACCAGAAATAAAAAAAAAATGAAAAATTTAGCTTATTAGGAAGACAAAGCTGTTAAATTTCAGATTTCAAAAGAGCACAGAGACTGCTGGAGAGGAAGAAGAAATGAAACAGTTACAGGTGGTTTTTGCAAGACAGAAATACAATTCTGCCCTTGAGGTGTCCTGACACTGTGCCCAAAGGAGCCCAGGGCTTTAACAGGAAATACACAACCTTATCTCCTTTGCTCTGTGTACCTGTTGACTCTCCTCTCTGCGTCCTTCAGAGCTCCAGAAGTTCACTGCAGGTGCCAGGAGAACATCACGGATGATCTAGCTGATGTAATAACTGCAGTCACCGACTGCCGCCTCCTCGCTACAACATCCTGGGGTTTGCCTTTCTGGATCAGAAGTGGGATGTACCATTAACACACAGAGCCACTCGCCCACCTGCCCTTCCCCTTAGCAACTGCAGCGGCAGACAGAACACAGCCCCAGTGTCCCCAGGCTCACAGGGGCCTCTGCTGCCCACGGGGCCACAGCCACAGGACACACACGTCCATCCTCAGCCACTGTCACAGGCAACCCAGGGAGCGGCTGAGTAGAGACACGGCCTTCTGTGCCCTCTGTCCTTGCACACCACACCTGAGGGGTCAGGAAAGCACGAGCTGGAAGGCAAGGACGAGACACTGCAGTGGTACTGCTGCACTGACCGACCCCCTCCTGGGGCCAGGCCGGAGGAAGGGAGCCCCGGGCACCGCCACGTCCGACGCCACGGCGGATACTCCCTTGGTGCTTCCTGGTCGGGAAATGCGACTTTCTTCTTCTGCCACCCTAATTCCCATTCATCCCATTTTCCTCCACTACATTCTATGACAAACAAGAACAACTACCACCCAACATGCCACTTTCAGAGGCTAAAATAGCCCATTAGTGTATTTTGCATACTTTTATTCTCTTAAGTATTAAAACCCAGACATTGCCCTATGACAAATGTCATAAAAAGAACAGTAAATAACAAAATTTTAGTCTCTTGGCAAACTTGCAACAAGTCAAATGCACCAACATATCTCCACAGTCACTGCAAGCACTGCCTTCCAGAGGAGAGCAGCTACTCCAGCCAGGGACCCTGAGTCTGGGGACACAGAGAAGGGTCAGAGCAGCCCTGACCACACACAGACCAAGAAGTGCCCCTGTGTCTGGGGGAGGGCCTTCCCTCAGCAGCCCCTGCCTGGCCCCCGACACCCTGGGGGTGCACCCCACAATGCACAGCACAGCTCCCAGACCCCGTGCTCCTGAGCCTCACCACCCTTCTGCCCGACAGACACCCACAGCAGCTTTCCCACTGGGTCACACCAGCGTGGCCAGCACTGCGAGTTCGACCAGCACCAACATTCCCGCCACATTAGAGAGACAATCTTAAAATAAGATTCTTCTTTTAGCGTGCTCAGCACAACTTGCAATGGCTGTGGTGTGCGTTGTGCTTCCTCCTTCTCCAGCTTCCTCCTAACATCAGAGGTACCATCCAGCATGATCACCTCCCCTGATTAACTCCTTTTGCAGTTCAAAAAAGATTTCTGGTGATAGCAACTGCTGCCACAGTTCCTGACCCAGTAACTGTTACATATTTATTAAACAGCTGCATTAGTTTCCATAAATAGCTAAAATGCATACTTGGAACTACACAACCTCTGGTAAATTCAGGGTAAATAAATGAATAAATACAACCACTTATAAATATTATTCTTATGTTCAGTAAAGCAGAGTGAACTTCGAAACCTGACAGCCAAGTTACAGAAGTCAAGGATTGCCTTAAATGCTACTGTGGAAGAGTCACAGGGGTCAGCACAAGAGTGTGACCTCAGAAGGGACTGAGCACTTCTAATGGTTTATGCAGCTGCCGTTTTGTGTGCTTTGCCAAGACAACGCGATATGCAAGCTGGGAACGTTCAGAGCTTTTCTATATTTCATCAAATCAATCTTGGTCATCTGGTGAATCAAGTTTGCTGGTTTTGCACAATTAGCTGACATTATTAAGACAGAATCACTGCACTTTACGCTGGCCCAAGCACTCGAACAAGAACAGCTGCTCAAGTACGAAAGGCTGTTGGGACACCCCTCCCAAATGCTGGCACTAACATATACCCTCTGCCTCCCGCCAGCAGCCATGCCAGGAGCCACCCTGGGCCCCACGACTGACAGAGGGGACAGGCCAGGAAGGTGACAGTGTTTGCTGTCAGTGCTGAGCTATTCACAGCAGCAGGACAAGGCCCTCCAAAAAGAGCCAAGCGTGACAAGGTGACAAAAAGAACAGATAAAACTGACCATGAACACAAAGCTGTGACACTCAGCAGGGGGACACGGGAGCCTCCAGCCTTACCCATGCAGTGACAGGGTTCAGCTTGAACATGACTGCTCCATGGCTCTGTCCCTAACCATCTCTGAAGTTCTCCTGGGAGATCTGAAGACATGTCTGAGCACTGATCAGGTGTTGTGCTGTGACACCACGGGTTTACGCTGTCAGATACAGGACTGTATCTTTCTGTCTCCCCCACAGGTCTCCCAGCAAGAGCAGAGGCCCGTGCCTGAGAATGGACAGTGCTTAGACCCTTAGCAAAGTACCACAGCAGGCAGCTGAGGAAAGGTAAGGACATGCCAGCGACACGGGAAGATGTACAGAGTCTGGCCTGGCCTGTGGCTCCCTCTCGATGACAGACAGTTGATAAATCTGCTGGTGTCAAATGTAAAATTTGTCTAGGGTGTCCTCCACACTGCACAGACACAATGGACTTTACAAAGACTTGATGTCCACATCTCTAGTCACACAGTTCTGAAATAATCCTTTGTTGTATGATGCCTCAGCACAAAACATACTTCATGAACTTCCTAAACAATTTAATATCTGCCCCCAAGTCCAATCACAGAAAGACCCACCTGCGGGTTCCTGGCTGTAGAAAACCCTACAGAGAAGGAACAAGTTCTTAACACACCATGTGCAGAGAGAGGGTCCTGCTGAGACAGCCTAGAGGGAGAAAGTGAACACGGACACAGCAGAAGAGAACAGTTTTTAAATACAGTGTGTAACTATTTAAATAAAAATGCCATTTACTATTAGTGCTTTCCAGAAGATCCTTCTAATTTCAGCAGTATCACCCCAAGCTTTACCCACGTAACCTCCCAGCCCTAACACACCTATTCATGTGGTAGTTTAATACCTGCTCTCCGAACCATCTTTTCTTTTAAAACCCCAGCCAAACAAAAACAAATGCCTTGACGACTAGAGCCGAAACACAAAGACAGGATGGCTGCTGCTCTGGTGGCAGGATGACCAGGAAGAGGTTAAGTGTGGGCTGTGGATGTGCACAGGGTAACACACCCGCTCCGTGTTCCTCTCATCCCTGCAGGTTCCAGAACACACCCAGGCTGACCAGCCTGTACACCATCTGCAAGAGGTACAGAAAACAGTACACACCAAAGGAGACCATTTTACCTATTTGAGAGAAAATGTCCATTTCTAGCTATTGCAAGGTTGCATTCAGGCTCCAACCTGCTCCACAGGGACATCAGCTACTGACTCAGAACTGGGGATAAAAGGAAATTATTTATTTTCTATAAGACAAGGTGAGTTTTTTCCCAGCTCTAAGGCACATATTTCCAGTTGCCCAGGGTTTCACTTGCCAAATACAGCAGCATTACGTTTATATCTATATTTGTTCTGCCCTCCCCACAGAGGATAATCCACCCCCACAAACATTCTGGCAAAGAAAAGCAGACAGCAGATGTGATTTCTTCTTGGAGATCCTTTAAAATGTAAATCTGACTGACTTGAAAAGCCAGCTCAAGCTCCCACATTACAAACTACCGCACAGACACACTCCTGTGTGCTGGGCTGCTGGAAGTTTAAAGCAAACTCTGCCAGCTGCACATGCGAGTTCCTTGCAAGGGAACCTTGGGATATATTGGCATACTCTGGGTATCTCCACACTTGACTAACAGAAGAGGAGCTTTTACAGAACATTTTGACCAGGAATATTCATATCCCTCATGTTTCATGGTAAATCAATGCCAAAAGTACTGCCCCTTAAACACATCTCATTAACCCTTTGAGTCACCAGATCGGTGTGGGTCAGCCCCAGCTCACAGCATGTGGGCTCATGCTTGCAGGAAAGGGGCAGCCCTGGGCTGGAAGGCAACAGGTAAAGTCAAACAGAGAAGCAAATGGATCCTCTGTTCACAGCAGCAACATGCCCTTGAACGTCACCAGAAAGTGAGATGGCACCACTCAGAAAATTCTCTGCATTCCCTGCTGGGAATGCTGTGGTGTGGGAACGTGGTCATTTCTGAGAGGCACACCACCAAGTTTACTTGGAAGTGAGAGCAGAAAACTTAGAGTAATTAGCAGAAGAAGCCCAGCACCACCCTGTCCTACTGATATACTCTCTTCTCTGCTTCTAGGAATGAAGATAGTGTAAGATGTTCAACTCCAGCACCAACTCCTCAGGACACAACTGCAGCCACAGCACGGCGATAACTACAACAGTCATTCCGCTGCTCTACTGCTTCATCTTCCTCGCAGGGCTCTCGCTCAACGCCGTGGCAGCCTGGGTCTTCCTCTACATTTCCAGCACAAAGAGTTTTATTGTCTATCTCAAAAACATCGCTGTGGCTGATCTCCTCATGAGCCTGACGTTTCCTTTCAAAATCCTTGCTGATTCAGAAATTGCACCTCCAGAGCTCAACCTGTTCGTGTGCAGATACTCGGCGGTCGTGTTCTACATGAACATGTACATCGGGATCACCTTTTTTGGCCTCATAGGGTTTGACAGATACTACAAAATCGTAAAGCCTTTGTTCACCTCCTTTGTTCACACAGTTAACTACAGCAAGGTGGTCTCTATAATCATATGGCTGTTATTAATGATTATGTCATTGCCAAATATGATTTTAACTAATGAAATCACTAAAGACAATTACTCCAGAAAATGTATAGGTCTTAAAAGTGACCTTGGCAGACAGTGGCACAAAGCAACAACTTATATTTGCACAGGGATTTTCTGGGTTGTTTTTTTTCTGCTAATCGTGTTTTACACTTCTATATCCAAAAAAATATACAGCTCTTACAAAAAATTCCGGAGGAACTCAGATGCAGCCAAGAGAAAAACCAGCCGGAACATATTCATCATCATGTTTGTGTTTGTCGTTTGCTTTGTGCCCTACCACCTCTGCAGGACCCCATACACCCTGAGCCAGACCAGCTCCCACTTCACCTGCCAGTCCCAGAAATTGCTGTACTACGCCAAGGAGTTCACTCTGGTGCTGTCTGCTGCAAATGTCTGCCTCGACCCCATTATTTATTTTTTCCTCTGCCTCCCCTTTAGAGAAAAGCTGTATCAGAAACTGCATCTCAAGCTGAAAGCTTCAAGTGAGGTTGACATTTCTAAATCCAGAAGATCAAATACGCTTCGGGAAAGTATAAACATAGTGTAGGTTTGTGTCTCTACAACAATGCACATTTCAGGAGGTTATTCATGAACGCAAATGTCCCAAAGAAATGGAGCACATGACAACCAGCAACAAACAGAAGAGAGGTTTCAGCATGACACCAGGTGCTATTTCTCTGTCTAAACTCATTATTGCTCATGCCAATATATTCACTACGTACTGTTTCAGCTGATGCCGTGATGGCATTAGAGTGTGACATGACCCATCTGGATCTCAAAAACAGAGAGAGGAGTACCTGGAACAGCACATTTTGGAGCTCCAGGCCATGGGTCTCTGAAAGGACCATCCAACAGACCCAAAACCACACCAATTTGCTTCTCTGGACTTACAGGAAGAGAAACACGTCCACACCAAACTGTAGCAACTCCCTCGGTGCTGGTGCAGGAGGAGGCGAGAACACCACGGAGCCGTGTGGGAGCACACAGGTACAGCTGTCTAGAAACTCTGGTACACTTAAATCCACAAAAATAATGGTTTGCTGGTTCCCCCATGATTTTTACACGGCAGTAAAGCATTTCTGTTTACCAAGGTAACAGCTGAAAGCCACCAACCTGCTCTATACAAATATAATCTCTTTTATAACTTTATTTTTCACAGCACCTTTTTCTTTTTTTAAATTGTTTTTATCATTGCACAGGGAAAACCTACCAGGGCCTCAAGTATCCGCTAAAGCTTTCAGACAAGCTTTCAAACACTCAGGAAGCTGAGTGTCTTCATTTTACTTAACAAAGAAGCTATAGCAACAGAAATAAAGTGTCCTTCACTGTTCTGCCACTGCATTTCATTCTAGTCCAAACAGATCTAAGGATGAAAAATTTTTAAGCATTTGGTCCTTGCACCTTCTCCAAGGCTATGGGTAACTTCTCTTGATCCGAGACCCCTGGTCAGCAGCAGCAGGATTCTACCATTCCACAGGATTGTACTCCAGCTAAAGGTCTGGACACCTCTGCTGGGCTCACACACAGCTTTGTGGAGCAAATTCAGCTCCGTGTATTTCCCACCCACCGGCAGAGCGGTTCCAGCCTGGTCCCAGGGAGCACCAGTACCCCACGCCGGGGGCAGCCTGGGTGTCCATCGGACTGTGGGAGCTAGGGGTCGCCAGCCCAAACCTGCCCACAGGGACTACAGGAGAAGGCTGTATTCCGGGTCTGTTTGTTAAAGAAAATACATTAAAGATTATTTATATGGTTCTTTCAGAGCTCCCTGACTCTGTCAGACTGAGGCTCTGCAGGCTCTGCCCTCCAAGCAAGGGAACCGGCCTGCTGGAGAAGGGAATCTGGTGCTTTGTGGGAGATCTTCTGTCATTTATGGCAAAAACACTCGGTTCCCTACATGGCAGGGCTTGGTATTTGCCTACGTAAATTTACATAGTTGTGGCTGTGAAAGATCACTGGCATAGACGGATGAAAACACTCCCACAATATATATTTGAATAACCTATTTATTGCTTTGCAAGCTTTGAAAAAATTATTTATATTGTGTAATTGTTAAACACCTCACCAGATTACTGATACCAGAATGACAAGAATCTACATGCAGGCACCAGGGGGACGGCTGGTGATCCACACCCATGTTCAAAAGGGATGCTACATTTCCAGCTTTTCGTTCATGCTGAAAAAATCCTCCTCCAAGAGCTTCCCTAGTCAGGAAATGGTTCCATGCCCCTGATCCTGCTGCAATCCCACCCTGTGAGTGACAAGTCCCAAGTAACACCAGTGTCAAACGAAGCCTCTGCTCCATCTCCTCAGCCTTGCTGCTTACTTTGCTGGATAAACTGAGGCCAATTTATTTTCAGCATTGGGTAAATTAATCCTTTCACATCTTTCCCAGCACATCATGCCTCAGATACCCCAAGCCAGCTCCTCACACACTCAGGGAACTCACGTTCCAATATCTGTTCTCTTCCCAAAACACTTCTGCAGGAAGGGCAGACCATTATGTAGTAAAGGTTTACCAAACCATCACTTTGTCTTTTTAGACCTGGAAAAGTTCCCTGAGCTGTAAAGTGACTCTACAGAAAAGGGGAAACCGACTGACAGAGACACACAGGCAGAAACAACTGCCAGTGCTGCAGATTGGGCTTAAAAAAAACCTTACAAGTGTAGGAAGATCAGCTTTGCATGAGCAGAACACCATAAAATGAGTCCATGTTTGCTCACAAACGGACACGGGATCATTCCAGATTATGAAGCTTTGCAAACATTTTGACATATATGGTCTGAACTTTCAGTTTATGACTAAACATAAAACCAGACATTCTTCTTCTGTTCCTCCACAAAGCTCTGGTGCAGGGTTTGTAAATTCCTGCGGATTCTCAACTACAACCAAGGGCCACCATCTGGAGTTTCAGTACCGCCGTCACTACCTCACCCCCAGCATGGTGTCAGATCTTTTCTCATCTTTTCCAAAACCAACCAAACAAAAAATAAATATTTCCCCAACTTCCCTAATGTGTCATTTCTATTTTTAATAGTGCTTGGAAAATATCCAAATATTTAGAACGTTCATTGCGATCAGCAGAATCCCTAGGTGCCTTCAAACCTGCCAACTAAGGTGTAACTCTAAAACAAGCACCATGAGATTCCCAGAACCCAGGATTTCATGCAGGAGTATTAACATGAATGAGGACCAACTACATTGCAAAATCCCGATTCCAGACGGATTTTAAATGTGAGATATATGCGGGGAAGGGGGGAAACAGAGTTTCAGACTTACGAAAACAAAAGCAAAGAAACAGCCACTGCTGTCAAACACTTACAGCCCCGACGTGCCTCTCCCCAAGGAACAGGAAAGATTCGGCTCTGGGCTGTTCCGTGAGCACTTATTTCTTTCTGTCACCTCTCTTTTGGGTAACTTCCACGTGATTTAGCTGTTTGAACGCCGAGTTTAACTGCGTCAATCAGCTCATTTGAAAACCACAGCCACATTTTCAGAGCCCGGCAGAGGCAGCCTGGGCAGAAGGTCACGCACCACCAGCTCGGGAGAGCAGGCACTGAGGGACATCAGACCTTGGCAGACCAATGCTCAGAAGACCCCAGGCCACAAGGACAGGTACGTGGGCTCAGTCTCTGTCTCCTACAGCCTATTTAGATCTCCCTGAACGCACAGCCCGAAATCTGACCGCCAAACGCTCCAGAGGTCGGGCTCAGCTTTTGGCAAAGCACCCCCGGCTGTGCCAGTGGCCAGAGTCACCGGTCACAGCCCTTCGGGGCTGGGTGTGCCGTGGAGGACGGGGACGAGCCAGGCTGCCCCGTGCCAGGGCGCAGGAAACGCCGGCGCCCCAGCCCAGCGAGCGCAGCGCTGCCGGCCCCCGGCCCGACCCGGCTGCTGCTCTCAGGACCGGACACCGACAGAGAGCCTCCTGCCACGGACCAACTGCTTCCTCCCACAGCCTAAACCACCGCACTATCTGCAGTCATTTTGCTTTACAAACTGCGCAAATCTGGATACAATTTTACAGATGAAATCACACGTGCAGTAGTTCTCTTATACTGGATATAAAAATTAGGTGCAATATACAGAAATAGAAGCGTTGCAGTCTGATGCCACTCAAGACATAAATGTGTTGGTTCCAAGAAATTCACAGGAACAGCCTTTCCCACAGCCATTCTCTGTAGCAGACTGACACAGTGTAGCAAACAAACAAAAACCCCTCAGGGTTGGAGCTGCAAATTTAGTTAAAATAGGACCAAGATTTTCTACTTTCCTTTTCTACTGAAGCCTACAAAGAAAGTGAGCAAAATTATTTATTATCTGCATCTCTCAAAATGTGCTTTTTCCAAAGCCTTCAGAAAAATACACAATTAATTTGTTCTCTGTTCAAGTAGGAATGGAGAGCAGCTTGCAAACCTTGGGACTGAGCAGGACCATTTGCTCAGCCATCTGACGTATCTGTGTATGGGCTGCACAGAGCATTCCCTCAGAACTCCCAACGCATTTTTACAGAACGGGGATGCTACAAATACTACTTTTTTTTAGGCATAGTTTCAATCCTTCAAAAGTTATGATGTTTTAGTATGATCATTATTAACCAGATGCTTAAATAGATTCAAACCTTTTTCTCTAGCATTTTGGCTGGAGGAGGGTGTTGAACCAAACACTGTCAGAAAAGCTGCTGTAGTGGAAATGCTGCTCAGAAGGCTCTATGCTTTCAGAAACAAATCCCAATACATTCCTAATTCTTCCAGCATGAGAACAAAGCCCTCCTGAATATTTGGGAAGCAGCATGAAGAGAGAGAAAAGTATTTCTTCCTAATAGTATTTTTTTCTTAGAATTAATCAAACAAAATTCTAAGAGAATAACCACTGTTATTCAGGAAACGTTGATGTCATTGATGTCCTCTTGGTTCTTTCTGTAGGTCCTTGATACCTCCTGTCAGCAAAGCCAACTCATACAAGGAGTTTACAATGTCAAGCAACATTTCTGAATGTCATCTCTATGAAGAAATGGAACCTTTTACATATTTTTACTACTTGATTTTTCTTATGGGAATTATTGGAAGCTGTTTCGCACTGTGGGCATTCACACAGAAGGATCAGAAACAGAAGTGTATGAGCATCTACTTAATCAATCTCCTCACTGCAGATTTCTTGTTGACTTTGACATTGCCCGTGAAGATTATTGTTGACCTAGGAATTGCGTCCTGGAATCTGAGAATATTCCACTGCCAAGTCACGGCCTGCTTCATCTACCTGAACATGTACTTATCAATCATATTTTTGGGATTTGTGAGCATGGATCGCTGCCTCCAGCTGATGCACAGCTCTAAGATCTACCGCATTCAGGAGCCCGGGTTTGCCAAGACATTGTCTGCAGTCGTATGGATCATGGTTCTCCTCGTAACTGTGCCTAACATGGCTATTCCCATAAAACACATTGAAGAAAGACCTGGCATAGGATGCATTGATTTCAAAACAAAATTTGGGAGAGACTGGCACGTGTTCACTAATTTCATCTGCACAGCAATATTCCTGAATTTCTCAGCTGTGATACTGATTTCCAATCTTCTCATTGTTAGACAGCTCTACCGCCACAAGTACAGTGAGAGTTACAGCAGAGTGAAGAAGGCGCTGACCCACATCCTGCTGGTGACGGCCGGGTACCTGCTGTGCTTCGTGCCCTACCACGCCGTGCGCATCCCCTACACGCTGAGCCAGAGCAACGCCATAACCAGCTGCCCCCTCAAACAGGCTCTCTTCAAAGCCAAGGAGGCTACCTTGCTGTTTGCAGTCTCAAACCTCTGCTTCGACCCCATTCTCTATTACCACCTTTCCAAATCGTTCAGGCTGAAATTCACGGAGACGTTTGCAGCCCCCGAGGAGACCAAGGCCCTGCGGGACGCGGAGGCGCGGCACGGCGGCGAGCGGCCGGCGCGCAGCCCCGAGCACGCGGCGCACGAGCGGAGCGAGCCCCCCGGCAGCACCGACGGCTGCCGGGTGCCTGCACACGCGGGCACCGCGGCCGGCGGCGCTCCCGAGGACAGCGAGCCCGGGCAGGAGGAAAGGGCCCCGTCGGCCAGCGCCCATCGCCACGCGCACGCTGCGGGTCTGGGCACGCAGAGCCTTCGGGGGTGCCCTTCACAAGCAGCTCCGTGAACAGTGGTGACCCACCAGGGACCAGCAACGCCCAAGAAGAATACGTGTTCAGACTCCAACGTACCTTAGACTTATTTATGGCAGACACCCGAACTCACCTTCACTAAGTTAAATATCGTGCATTTACTATATTAAATGACTTGGTGCTATCAAGTGAAGAAATTATTTAACAGCAGCTCTTCAGCTGCAAAGCTGATTTGACAAGATTAACCGTAAAGCATTTTAGAGGGCATTATTCACTCCGGAAAGGGATTTTAAACAGCACTGAAAATTATTGTATGTGCTTACACCACACCTGCAGGCTTCATAAATAAATTTCTTGTTCTTGCCAAGTTCAACTGTCTCTCCTTGCTGCTGCCTCAATGAATATGAGAAGAGCTAACAGCATGTTATTGCAGAAATTTCAAGTGAATTGTAAAATGAAGATAAAAATGTAAGTATCCAGCATGTTCTCTTTGTTTGATCTCTTCATATAAATTTATAAAACAGCAACTAGGTTTATTAATAATCCAATTTACAATTACTTCCAAGACTTATGCATATGTAGAAGAATCAATAATTGAAATTTAAAAATCAATTTGCATTGGCAAAATCCAGCTGCTTAGGTTATCTCCCTGCAAACCAAAATTATTTCAGAAATACAACCAAATCAAATTATCTTTTTTCTAATCCTTGCAAAATGGACAAAATACGAATCATTTTAAGCAAGCATTCAAAACAGCTCACTCAGTATTTTCATAACAATCCTCATGCAACAAATCAGAACCCAAACTTCGTGAGGTAAGAAATTTAAGGAAAAGAAAACTGTATATATCACACCATACTCTCACACGACACTCCCTGGACTGAAAGGATTTAAAAGGATATTGTTAAAAAGTTATCATTTTTGTTTTAAAATAATAATAATTCTTAAGCTGGTACATTCCAGTTTGAGGCCTGTTCAATATCTGGGGCCTTTTTCCAGCACAGTGGAAAACATGAGAACCCATGTGCACAAGAGCTGGGATCTGGAATGTTACTCATGGGGCTTCCTCCAGTTCCATGAGCCTACAGACGAGCAGAGCAGCAGCCAGAAATCCAGGCTGGAAGCAGCGTGGGGTGGGCAGGAGGAAGAGACACCACCCTGTCCCATACAATTCAGAGGTATTTCTTTCACATATTTCGGTGTTCATTCATCTGCCCAACTCCAGCATAAAATGTTCTATTTAGCAAGCTTTTGTTAGACCCTGGGTCATGGTGGGTTACTGTGGTGCCTGTCCTCCAATCCCAGTGACCACTGCACTTCTCTCCCTGGAAATGCTCTGCTGTCCCTCCAATCCCAGTGACCACTGCACTTCTCTCCCTGGAAACGCTCTGCTGTCCCTCCAATCCCAGTGACCACTGCACTTCTCTCCCTGGAAACGCTCTGCTGTCCCGTCAGGCAGTACCACGAGGTGCACGAGCACCGGTCACTCACCAGGGGCAGGGGGAAGGTGTGGCACTGGTCACTCACCAGGGGTATGGGGAAGTGTGTGGCATACTGCAGGTGCCGAAGGAGGTCATAATTGGAAGGGAAAATCAGTTCTCTCAGCCTGTCCCTCTTGGCTGACTTCTCACTGGTGACTGAGATTCTTCTGCCAAAGGAAGGGTTCACGCTCTCACAAGACTCCCCAGGCATCGGAGAAAAGATCTGAGACATGTAAAGCAAAGGTTTAAGGTAAGTGTAACCCCCAGCTTCTGAAATCCAGAAGCTGCAGCCAGAGAAAGGATTTGTTCTTGCTTACAGTCATTTGTTAAACATCCGAGGTTTTTCAAAGACGGACAAAGCAAGGGCAGTCACAATAAGCCTGAGATTTAAGATACATGTACAAATTATATCTCTGTGCATATCTCTGTGGTTATTAGACAAGTTTTAACCTAGAGATATTTAGTCTGGGAAAATGCATTCTGATTCTGAGGAATCTCCACATTCCTCATGCTCCTGTGACACAGAAACCACAATGAGCTGTTCCAGTGCCTGAGGGAAATAATGAGAAGGGCAAAGTGGGAGTTGACAAGAGACACTGTAGGCAGAAATGGACGTGCTTGAAACCACTAATATGACAGATATCAGGCAGAAACAGAGTCCCAACATCTTGCAAGTGATAGGTGTGGCACAGGAATCCACTGGGAGAAATCCAAAGGAAGGAACAGGAGATTCAAGTCATGCAAAACAGAAAGGGAAAAGAGGGGGAAATAGAGCCAAAGCATAAAACTGTCACTCAAGAAGCAGATGGCATCAGTGGGGGTCCTCAGTGCCAAACAAGTGGGGAGCTCTGCACATTTATTCGTGCTTTCCTGTAACACAAAATGCTCAATACACCAGGGCCGGGAGCAGGACGGGGAGGAGGGACAGGAGTGCGTGTGAGTGTGCAGGGGCACAAGCAGGGCAGCACAGAGGAGCAGCAGGGATGCAGAGTGATGAGGCAATACACTGACACAGAGACAGCGGGGACTGGATGCCAAAGGCCACTGTCTGTGGATGGAAGGAGCAAGGTGATGCTGGAGCATAGAGGGACATTCAGTGGCAATAGCAACAGCAGCCACAGGCACCAAAAGCATCACAGGCATGCAGAGAATCAAAGGCAAACCTACTGGAAATTCTGAACTAAAATCTGCCTTAAAGTCACTCTTGTCTACATCATCAAAAATACCAGCGGCTCCTGAGTCAATGCTCATATGATCCATGATACCATGATCCTAATAATTGCCAGAGAGAAAAGCAAGTGTCAGTCATATTTTACTGAAGATCCATTTAACTGACCACAGGTAAACCCAAGCACTCCAGCTCTTTCAAAGCTGTGCCTTTGTTTGTCCCAAGTCGCTCAGATCCCCAGGCAGCTGCCAGTTCAGTACATCTGCACCAAAACAGCAATATTTGCACAGAAACTAAGCTAACGGATCCCTTTCAGCCTTCTCAAAGGAAAAAGGACAAGGAGACAGAGATTAAACCCCCTGATATCTCATATCTGAAATACTGATGCTTCGGTGGAAACCCACATGTAACAAAGCAGAACAGCAAACATGGGAATAGCATGAAGTGTTACCTCCAGCTTCGCGTCACGGTCCTTAGAATAGTGTTCATCCACAGCTGCCCCACTGGGGGAGTGTGGTCTGGGAGCTGCACTGATGGACAGGTCCCCGCGGGATATTAAAGTGCACATGTAGGCATCATGAGAGAAAACATCATGCCGAGTGAATTCCGAGAAAAGCAGCACCAAATTCACAAACTCTGTCTTCTCAAGGTCACTGCTTGGGTCAGCTATCCAAAAAAGAAAATAAAATAGTTAAACTGCAGTTTCGGCTTATAAATATTTGGGTTTGAACTATCCAAATTGCAAACTCCAGCACGTTAATTTTCAAGACCGACAGAAAAAACATCTTGGGAATCTGCAGAGGTTCCTCCTTGTCTCCAAAGAACAAACATTCCCCATCTAACCTGCACGGTCCTGCTTCCCTGTCAGTTCCAGACATGGGACAGACCCCAGTGGGTCCCAGAGCATCCCACCCATACACACCTGCCCCAGCTAGGGACGGGGGCTCAGCTGTCAAGTACAATGTTCAAACACATCTGAAAATTAAACTGAGGGAGAACGAGTGCCAAGGACATTCCTTGTGTGAAGAAAAATTAACCTGAAGCTTTGAATTATTACAGGCCACCCAACAGCTTGCCTTTCCTCCCAAATTACTGTCTTACCTACAGCACTTCTGCATTCGTAACAGAAAACTTTATAAAGTATTTGCAGAGAACTTGGGATCCGTGTGCAAGGCCTCCAAGATGTAAAGGCAATATTTTTATTTAAGCTTGACAGCACAGTGTAATTTACCAATTAGAGATGCTCACGCATACCAAAAAAACAATTATTAAAATAAATGCATGTTATTTTGCTAGCACCAAACAAAGCCAAGAGAAATACAACATAAAATGTTATAAAGTTTTCATTTGTCACAGCTGTATTTAAATTGACTCGTTCTTGATCACAGAAAGACTTGCAACATTGAGGTTAACAAAAAATAGCTTTATACCACGCCAAATCTATTGGGCAACAAAAGAACTACCAGACCTGAATTATCACCATTTACTTAAAAGGAAATGGTGCTTTAGAGTTCAAATTAGCCCAGCATGTAACACTGTTGGTGTTTAGCCATCCTCACGAGGCTGCAGCACAGCAGCTGTGAGCAGCCAGGGTCAGAACCCGTCGCTGCAGCCCCAGGTCCCGCTCACGCCAACCCCCCTCGGGAGCGCGGCTGGAGCTGCAGGGAGGAGCATCCCAGAACACACACCTGAGCCCAGGGGAGCCCCCTCCCTCAAATACAGCCCCTCGCCGCTTTTCCTTTTCGGAGACCCAGGAGCTCCACCACGCTAAAACCAACACAACACCTCAAAACTTGTCCAGCTCTCCAAAACACCAAAGGACGTTTCAAACACGAGAAATATCCCCAGCTCTCTCCCTCCCCTGCCTTGCAGAGCTCCCCAGACCACGGAGGCCAGTATCATATCTGAAGCAATCACAGCAGAAACACAAAATTTACTAACACAAATAGTTCAGTAAAAAGAATTTACTAAAACAAATAGATGGTTTATTAAAACCAGGATCACCACTGACAGAAAAACAGAGCCCTGCCAATACCTCTGAGTCTGAAACACATTTTTAAGAAGTTTCTTCTTTTTCATATGTTGAGAGTTTTCAGTATGATTCAAAATCCCCTTTTATTTTCAGGGCATTAGGAAAAAAAGATGCCTTAACCCGCAGTACTGGAGATGCCAGAACCAGGAGGAATGCTACCAGGTGCTATCAGGCACTTTTTCCAGACAAGACATGTCATGGAGCAGCCCTCAATGAACAAAGACCCTTTTTTCAATCCACTATCTGTCAGCCAACAGCCTTCAACTGCAACACTCGTGCCATTTCTAAGTCAGTCACTGAGAATGTGGAGATGTCAGAAAGAGACAAGTGTTTGGTGTTAAATATGCACAGAGTGCAAGCAATTTCCCCAAATCTCAAAGAGCTTAAACAGAAATAAACAGCTTTTCAGCCAATTTTCTTTTTGTGGGGAAGGAAAACCAATCAAAAACCACAGAAGTATCCTACAACAAGAAATGAAATCCAAAAAAAAGTGTCCATATGAAAATAGAGCCGATAATCACAGAAACTGAAACACCTGCTACAACAAACCAGTAACTTCAGCATCCAGGCACCCTACCAGTTGCTTCTGACCTACTCTGGAATATTTGGAATTAGTTCATACTCACATAACGAGGGAGCTTGTGTATCCAAAAACCTTAGCAGGACATTCTGGAAAACGGGAAGGCTGGAACCTGTCAAGGAGGCTGAAGACAGAGATTCCTTTTCATCTAGGACTTCAGATTCACCACATTTCTGCACAGTTAAATAAATAAAAAAGCATGTCTCTATACCCAAATGCACAGAATATCCCCAGCATTTGCATCTGAGGCCACTACATGTGTGACTATTTCTTACCTCTGCATAAAATCCAGACTCACTCTAGAATGACAGGCTTTTTAACTAGTTTTGTTATTTCTAAGGTAGTTTATTTAATCATTTTGGGTTACTGATTGGAAAGGAACTTCCAGGACCACTGTGAATACAACAGGAAGTTTCTCTTGTCTGTGCAAATTACAAATTGAACAATGACCAGGACAAACCCCCTGCTTTGGGTGGATTTGGGTGCAGTGAGGCAGGAACAATGCAGTGGCTCTGTTCCCCTAAGCTGGTTTGTGGTGAGAGCAGACAAGGCAGAGAAGCTTCCGAAAGCCAAAGTCTTTCTGCACCTCTGGGAGAGCTCTCGCCTGTCGGTCCCACACCCAGGCTGAACAGACAACACACGGTACTTTGCTGGGGGCCTTTTTCTAGGAAAACAGTGCCCAGCAGAACCCCGGTGTGGCACGGACGGGTGAGGCCGAGGCAGCAGCTCTGGCAGTGCCAGGGGCCACAGGGACACTGCCCTGCTCCAGCCCCTCGGCTCGGCACAGCTGGCGTTGCCGCACTTCCAGATGTGGCAGCTTAGGCAAGCTGGAGTGGGATCTTCTGCCACAACAGACAACAGTTCACATCAGAGACGGCACTACAGCATCCTGCTTCTGCAGGATCTCATTTCCCCTGAAAACAAAGGAATTCTACAGAATGCAAGACTTAAAGTTACACTCTAATTTTGCCTCAGATGGGATCTTGGCTTTGGAACCTTCACAGAGTCCCCCACCAAGTGACAGCTCTGTCCCACCAGCCAGACCCACACCCCTCTGCAAGGGACTCCAGCTCCTCTGGCATCCCTGTAGTTGGACAAGCAGCTCACAAAAGTGAAACACTTCTAATAGACATAAGTCTCTTGACACAGACCTTCCCAAGTTAGGCTGAAATTTCTTACTTTAAATAGAAGGCTTTTTCATGCTAAACTTTTATAGAATTTATAAACTGTAAATTGATGACAAAGGTCCCCAGTCCTCCAAATGCTAAACTCACTCCTTTTGTAATGAGATTAAAGTGAGGCTTCCTTAGAAATACCTTACTTTTTAAGCAAACTGTCACACTGTGCTGAAGTAGAAACAACTTACTTCTGCCTCAATTTCCGCCTGCCTCTTCTCCAGGAGCCTGGCCACGGCCATGGCCCTGTGCTTCCCAGACCTCTTACAGCTCACGGCCCACTCACAGAGCAGCATCACCACGGCCTCATCATTTGGGGCTACCTGTGCAGGGCAGAACAGACAGGAACTGGCTCAGCACGAGCTGATCTCTGACCAAAGAGCCTGCAGCAGCCAGCGCTCCGCAGGAAGAAAAGCCAAATGAGCTGGGGTTCGGTCTTTCGATGCACACCTTTGCTGTCACTTGCACACATTTGCTTTCTTTGCAGTGCTTTCACATGAAACATAAGCTGGAAGCCAAAGAGGGAAATCCCCAGTTTTCATATTGCTGACACTCAAATCAAAATTTTACTTTATGATAGAGTTGCTTCACAAAACCAGGGAAGGGTGACGTGCTTTGTGAGCAAGAGGAAGAGGAACAGTGTACCCACAGAGCCTCCCAGGCCACTAAGCACACGGGATTTACATGCTCCATACACTCATTCTTCCACACCTCCTCCGTCTGTTTCCAGACTCTGACTTGCATCCACTGACACATCACAACAAACAAAACAAAACACGCCCCCAACCTCTAAAGGCATTATCTGTCAGATAGCCAAGGTCAAAAAACTCCCCAAAAGCTCAATTTTATTTCTGACGTTTTTAAGAAACACCATGTGTCTTTAGAACCCTGCGTTTAGAGAGCAGTAATGGGATGTAATGTGCTTATATCCAGTACTTTTTTCTTGTGTGCCCCTGAGCTGGCTCTGCTGATCTCACTCGTCCTCCCAAGCTGGCCACCATCTCTGAACACTTCAACATACCAACCTGCAAATTAAAGAGATGTGATTTTCCTTCTTTCCCCAAGATCAGTGGAAGCTACACAGAGCAGTGACCATCACAAGGGATGGAGCCAAGCACAGCACCCTCAGCAAATGAACACTTTCCTCGGAGTGACTGGGAATTACAGACCCAAGAGCATGAAAGTTCCTGCGTCACAGCTGTCCCAACTTCCCTCCTCAGAAAAACAGAACACAAGTTTGCGTGTACAAGGCTGCTGTGTACACACACAACACACCAGAGAGGTTTCCTGTAAGTACACTTCAACAGCAAGCAGGAGATACTGCACAAGTAGGGCAGGGGGAGTGGAGGGAGGAGGGGAAAAGCTTTTCTCTCACCCAAATGAAGCACCACGGTGACAACACCACTGCTGTGGTGAGATGCAGTTGGCTACCCACAGAACCATGGATGCTACCGATTTTTGAAGACAATGCAGAACACTCAAAAGACTCTGCTCTCCACTGACACAGACTTTTGTTGGGCAAGTTGGCACCACCAGAGCCATTCCCACACACTGGGTTCTTGGAACACAGGGCCCTGGCAGCAGCTGAGACAAGTGAAGCTGAAGGGTCTGGCCATCAAATACGTTATTTCGCTTTTGACTGGAAATAACAAACGTGGAGCCGCACGGCTTCCTGTCTCACAAGGGCTGTACCTCAGGGCTTCCTCCCTTCCAACACCACATTTACTCACACACTCAGAATGCATCAAGCAGCACCTCTCGGAATAATCAGCCTCTGGATTTGTCTTACCTGGGGTCTTGCATCTGCAGCTGGTCTGGCCTGGACAAGCGCAGACCACGCTTCAGAGGGGCTCGAACTGCTACCTCAAAGAGCAGCATTAAGGTCACATTTTTACTCTTAAAATTTCAGGGGCAGGAAAACAAAAAGATCAGTTCACAGATTACTAAATGTCAGTGCTTTGTAGGGAAGACAAGACACAAGGTACTGAAGCAGAGCATGGGTGCGGGCAGGCAAGAACAGCAGCTCCCTGGGCTTGAGGGAAACTCTCCACGGACAAGACCCTCCCTCAAGTCTCCCAAGTCTTCCACAAGTACTAATGTGACAAAAACACTTCAAGGTGACATAAAATGGGAGAAATTGTCTACAACACATAGCACACACCCCTTTGAAGCAAGATTTCAAGTTTAGACAACTCATTCCCAACATCTGTCATTTAGCCATGATCCAAAATAACTGTAACCTCCTGAAAGCCTCAGTCAGACCCTTCTGGAGAAAACCAAAGGCTTCGTTTCCACCATTTTATAAGTGGAAGCAAAGGTGGGTGAAGAAAATTAGAGAAGAGTTGGTTTGGGTTTAGTTTCTAAAAAAGCTCTGCAATTAGTAACACAGGAACATATTGAAAGGAAAGATTTACATGCCTCTGTTCCTGAGGAGCTTGGAGATGGGACAGCTCATTACCTTCAGAAACACATCTGCCCATCTGCCACACCAGAGCTCTCAGGCTGTACTACTCTATGGGCAAACTGTCCTCAAGGTTTGGGAGGTTAAAACCAAGGAAATGTGCTGCAACAAGCGGTGCAGAGGGAAGCACAGGACATGCAACACTCCTGACTGCAGCCCACCAGGGCAAGTGCTGCACATACACAGCAGCCCTGAGAGCAGCCCAAAGAGAGTACCACTTGCACATTTCTGTAAAAGATGAGACCATGTTCAACAAAACATTAACCCTGCTTTAAATGTTGTCTACTATAAAAAGAAAAAGCAAGCTGTGTGCTCCTCTTAGGGTCGCTATCAGCTATTTCAGTCACAGAATAAATTTTTTCATTCCGGAGAGATTTTGTACTTTAACTCCTTTAGATGAGCAGGAACCTGGTGTTGGATTTCCCAAAATAGAAAAGGATGAAAATACCCAGACAGGTAACTAAGCAATTTGAGCAACCGAAGCAATGCTAACTGCATTATTAAAACTATTACAAGACTGCTCAGAACATGCTCTATTTTCTCAGCGCTTGGGGAAACAGACTGATTATGCAGATATTATTTTGCTCATCTTATCTCTCTTTCCTGTCAAGCAGCCCAACACACTCAGATTTGGGTCTCTCACGTAGTTACAAATGTTAAATCGAAGCTCCATGACTCCAAGACTCGTCAGAGCTCCTTTCCCACAGTGGGGTGGGGAGTTTTGTTTGTTTGTTTCATTTCCAGAGAAGTGATCTCAGAAAGACAAATATCAACTCTCTGCATTTGTCACAAGCCCCATTCGTGAGAACCACATTCAAAACATGACTTTTTCACTCTAAAGTGAAAAACATCTCTTGGCATCGTAAGAATTCAGATGGACTTCAAAGACAACGTGAGAAGCAAGACTAAACACAAGTGCAGAGCCCTAAGCTTTAAAAGCAGAGCCCTAAGTGCATAAATATCCATGGAGTTTCAGGATTCTACAGAGTGATCTCAAGAAATTCAACATCAGTCCTTAAAAATCAATCACTCTCTTCTGTCCTCCATTCACTACTACACACTGGCTAGAAAATCCTGGTTCCAAGCTGCATGTACCAGGTATCCCTCCACTGCTGAGGTGCATTTCAAGCTATACTTAACCAAGCTGTATTTTGCTACACAGGAGACTGACAAGTTCAAGAGTCTCACCAACCATTCTAAACCACCAAGTATTAAGAGGTGAAAAGGTTATTCTTTCTCAGTTCTCTTCCATAGTGGTACCTGTGACAGACTATGACAGCTAATAAAAGACATGTAGTCCAAATGTTAGGTGAAATTTGAGTGGCTTTAAGCCCTAGGAAAGTGACAGGTGAACTCACAGAAGGGTTGTTAGAGACATGAGAAAGTCACTATTGCATTCTCCAGCTATCCCTTCTGAGGACTCTGTTTCTGCCCCGATCACTCCTGCCCTCACAGGGACCCCTCGCTAACCGGGGCTGCAGACGAGTCACACATGTTCCAAGTCTGGACTAGTGCAAAAAACTTTATTCCAATTTAAAACTGTACAGTAGCAATACAGACTGTTCACTGTATTTACACCTTCACAATAACCACCACTGTGAAAATCATTCTGGAGCTGTGCACTAGAGATTATTTGAGTCAAGGAAATGTCAGATGGAAAATACTTGTGGCCAGAAATAAGGTCAGTAGCTTTCTCTGCAATCCCATCTAAAAAGAAGGTGAATTTACTGCATGACATATCACAGATTTCTAGATTTCGAGTCCTCCTACTCAGGCAAATCCTCCTGAGGAACCCACACAAGTCAAAGAGAACCAGAAATGAGAGGTCCTTTCATTGCTCAGTGCACATGGCCACACTCACGGGGCAGCAACCCTGTTACTGAATTCATCGTGATGTTACATCTTTATGGGCCATCAGACCTTCCCACCAAAACAATTCAACAACTGCTGTTATTTGAAACTTCACGAACAAAGAGCTCAGCCTCTGTCAGCCACACTAAGTGCTGGGTTTTGGGTTGCACACAGCCTGATGGGAGCCCCTTGCCTGTATGGAAACCTGCCACACAAGAGCCAGCTGGGAGAGAATCACAGAACCATTCCGGTTGGAAAAGGCTTTTAAGATCATCAAGTTAAACCATTAAGACAACACTGCCAAGCCCACCACTAAAACACGTGTGATCCATGATTAAGGCTCAAACTAAGATATTAAAATAGGAAAAATAGACAGGAAATAGGTTCCAAACATGCTTCAGTTGGGCTCACATCAAAACACAGGCAGCAGACAGCTGCCCTTCAAAGAATATTTTTAACAACAATAACAATGTCAGTAGGCAGACATCCTAGTAGTGGACAGCCTATTTACAAAATAAAAATCCTTACAGGCTTACATGAGCTGCCAGCTGAAAACAGTGTACACGGCCTCGTGACTTATGGCCTCTTCTGCCAGGGAAAAGCAGAAGTTTACTAAGGGGAAGGAAACAAGAGACAAAAAAAGACAAACAGCACCGCACGTGGTGACATCCCTGCAGCGCCGGAGCGCGGCGGGCGGCCGACATCCAGCGGCGGTCCCGGGGCTCGGCAGCCTCGGCAGCGCTTCCCGGGGCTCCGCAACCCTTCCCGGGGCTCCGCAACCCTGCCCCAGCCTCGGCAGCAGTCCCGGGGCTCCGCAACCCTGCCCCAGCCTCGGCAGCGCTTCTCGGGGCTCCGCAACCCTGCCCCAGCCTCGGCAGCAGTCCCGGGGCTCCGCAACCCTGCCCCAGCCTCGGCAGCAGTCCCGGGGCTCGGCAATCTGCCCCCACCCCGGGGCAGGGCAGGGCTGCCAGGTGCTCGCCACAGCCTGCCCAGCAGGTGACACCTGAACCTGCACTGGTAACGTGGATGTGTGGGTTCCCTGAGCACGGCAGGAGGATGGAACCAACTGTCCACTAGTAAACAAAAAACACACCAAGAAAACCCAAAGCTTTTCTATCAAATATACGCACAATTCATGTAAGTAAAAATTAAATCCATTGTCTATAGACTATGAATTGAGAGGAGACTGCAGCCATTACCTCTTGGTTATCCTTACTCTGATTTGCCCAGAAGATCTTATGATAAAGTGTCTCTATGGAATTGCTGGAATCTGATCTGTCAAAACAATGCCGATCCAACACTTCCAAGGTGTGCAGAACCCGGCTGATGGTCACCCCTGGAGATGGGAGTGAGAGAGGAGCAGGGCAAAAAAAAAAGGTTTACACAGAAAGACACTCACCTGGCAATCTATTGCTGGGATTAATGGTGGTGCAACAGAATTACACTCATTATACTGTTCAAGGCAGAACAGATGTAAAACCTAAATCTCCAACGTTTGTTTGGAATTGTCTTACCTGCAGTTGACTCTTGGCACTTGTCAAACGACCACCGCACCTCCACAGCATGGCCTCTTTGCTTTATCTGCTGTTCTACCTCATAAATCTTTGCCCGAACCTGTGAGAAATAGAGCTGCTAATGAGCAGGCGGTGGGAAGTGGCAATTTCCACGTCAGGCCTGTGACAGCCTTCTCAGCAGGAGCAAGGCACCCCACAGTGTTCCACAACACTCCCTACATTTGGGAACAACAAACTGAGGGACATTCCGTTCAAGCCGTCTCTGCTAAGAACCTTCCTGCACAATAAAACATCATCTCCTTTCGTTCCACCCAGCAAAACTTAACTTCTAGCTTGTCTGAAAAGTCACATTTCCCAATACATACACCAAGCTTCCTCTTATTTGCCATTTTACATCTTTAAATAATTTCAGTTTAATAACAGAAAACATCTGAGTGTAAATAAAATTCCTGATATTTTCCCCAAATCTGTCCCACAATGAAGGTCAACACCAGCACAGCATTAGCCTTGATGCTAGACTTACAGAAATATCCAAACTTGGCTGCAGTCCTAATGATCAAAATGGTTCCTGGGACATAAACCAGATCTTAATAATCTGACAAGAAATAGATCTTACCTGCTGATTAAAGGCTGAATTTCCATCTGGCATAGGTAAATTAGATGGAGCAACTTGAAGTAAATCCAGAGGTGAGCCTGGATTAATGTTCTTATTTTCATTTGTGGAATAATTCCACACCAAGGCACTTGGGCAACAAAGAGTTACAGTCTGCAAGCAATAGTACAAAACAGGAGTAACTTCTTTTTCTAAACATGGGTGATAGACAAAACCAACAATAAGAGTCCATGAAATCAGAATTACTTTTGGTCCAGCTGCTACAATGAAAGAAATAAGACAGGCCTACGCACAACTACTTTCGAGGAATTTCCATTTGAGGAAATTCAACTATTGTTTTATTTTCCTTCTTCATTATTAAAAAAAAATATTTAAATATCTATGTGTTCAATTCCCATTTCTACTGATTTCATAACATCATCAAAGAACATCACCAAAGGTTCATTTCAGCCAGATCCTCTCTGCAAAATGGTAACAGGCTTAACAAAAAAGAAATCATTTGTTGTTCAGCGTAGAGAAAGAAGCTACATGTGAAAAATTAAAATTTAAGAAATTAATTAAAATCAACTCCTCAGTCAAGACTTTAAAGCATAAAGGAGTAATTTAAATGCACCATGAACTTAGCATTTACTTCAGAAGAGACATGTTGCATTGACAGGCTTCAAAACAGTGATTTTACAATGGCCTGTCACAGGTACCACCACCCTGCAGCATTTGGTACCGAGCAGAGCTACAGCAGAACGTTCTGCTCTTTGGGGTCAGACCTTCAATATCATCTGAAATGACAAATTTGACTCATCTTACAGATGTTTATTTTTGAGACTGCTGGATTGCTTCTTGGGAAACTCCCCCAGTCCAGATCTGGATTAGAAAACAGCAAACATTGCCTAGAGCAACATTCCTCTGGAAAGATGGGGAGCTCATCTGAATCCAGGCTGAGCTATGGACCCACGTGGCAGCACAAGGGAAAGGGGGAGAGAAAAGAGCAGAACAAGCACACACAAACCCGAAGAGTAGAGGCTGAGCAGGAAGATGACCAGCTGTGTTGCCAGCAGAGAACCACTGTAACGCCGCTGCCAGAGGTCACAGCACAGCCCAGCAGCCCAGGAGGGAGACAAAGCCAGCATTCCCAGAGCAGTTCAAGAGGAAAAAAGTCACAGCACACCGAGAACCAGAGGGAATCCAACCTGGCTCAGGCCCCCTCAGCAGAGAGGGATGAGGATACTCTCCCACTTTCCTTCCTCAGAGATCACCAACACACCTTCCCTGGGAACAACCCTGCCTGCCTCCGGGCTCTGGACTTCCCCCACTGAGATGACCAGGGAAAGCCGCAGACCTCGGAGAGGGAGCTGCTACCAGGAGAGCTCTTTGACTGAAGCAGACTGCCCAGAGCATTGGGGGAGGTGTTAAAACCCAGCCTCACACGGTCCTGGGGAACCTGCTTTGGCTGGCCCTGCCTAGGGAGAGCACAGATCACATCATCTGCAGAGGTCCCTGACCTGTTCCATGATGCTGTGATCCCATGAGCATCAGCAGACTCCTGGTACCAGCAGCAGGACATCGCTGTGCAGCCCCCAGGGAGAGACACTGAGCAAACAGCAGCAGGAGGGTTTGGGGAAGTCTCAGTAGATCAGGGCTCAGGAAGGCAAACAACTACAGCTCATCAAAAGCGTCCTTCAGAAAATAATTACTCTCTTGATATTTCTGTGATTGCCGAGCAACAAACACAAGCAAACAGACTGGTCTGTTCTACAGTCTTGAAAACTGTAGAAGTTGGTAAGGCAATATAAACTGCTCATAAATCTGACAAAACCAACACGAGGTGTCCTGCAGTGGCAGCAGGCATCAGTGACAGGCTGGAAACAGCAAAGGAACCCTCACTGGCCAGAGCTCACAGAGGTCAGTGCGGTGCTGTCGCTGCCCAGCCACACTCAGCAGGCACACACGGGCTCATGGGCGACGAGAACAGGATGAGATGCACAGAGCAAACCCTCCATCCCAGAGGGAAGGCCTGGCCATCCCAGGCAGCAGAGCCACTCCTTCCCCCAGCAGAGGTGCAGAAGACACACGGACACCGTGAGCTTCTCCAGGAGGTTCCTCCATTGTGCCTCAGCAGGTGCAGAGACCCCCCTGCCCACTGCCCCCACATCCCTCACCCTTAATGGACACAGGTACATTTCAAACCACAGCTAGCACACCTTGTCCCACCCAAACCCCACTGTCTTCCAACACCCTGAACGGACATAGTCTTGAAAATAAAGAGCAGCAGAGCAGTGGCCTACCTGCAGCATACAACTGAGCCCATACACCAGAGGACGGTGCTGAGGGCAGGCGAGAAAATCCGAGCAGCTCAGCTGTGCTGGGCTCCCAGGACCAGGAGCAGTCGGGCTGGGCACTGCCAGGGGAGGGTTGCTTGGCCCAAGGATCACGTGAGGGGAGTGGGCAGCCACAAGGTTAGGCCCATCACTGAGCAGTAAGGACAGGCGTCTGGCACAAAAGTATGCAAGGCGACGGGACAGGTAAGCTGACTGAACAAACTCTTCTGAATACTGAAATTTAAAAAAATGCAGTTTACTACACGGTCTGGTCCACGTACCCATTTTCCTTGACAGTTGTCATGCATGAACCGGAAAGAAACACTTCCAATATTTAGGATTCCAGAAGTTATAAAAGAAAAGAACAGCTCAAACGTAAATCTATGCTTCTTTCTCTTAAAAATTTCATCTCCTCTCCAGCACCAGTCACAGTAACAGATTCCCTCTACCAAACTGAGTCAAGGATTATAAAGCATGAACATCTCATAGGTGTTTATAAACTCCAGTCATGCACCACACAATATTAATATAGATTTCACCACCACAAATTTAACAGGTGTGAATCACACACCGCTTTCGGCTTTAAAACATGCACATACCTGCAACATCAGTGGCAACAATAGCTTCAGAAGATCATCATCAGTGGGTCTGATTTTTTCCAAAACATCCAGTATCCATGTCAAATACTCGTGTCTCTCGAGCATTCCTTCCTTAAAGGATTTCAAATAACACATCACATGTTACCTGGGAGCACTCAGCAAGCAGGTGTGTGATTCCAGGGTTCGTTTCGCTCCGGTCGAGCCCTCGACGCCCGTGTCACCACAGAGCTGCCAGCTGCCCCAGCAGTGCTGCAGCCCCACGGGCAGGAGGCAGCCGGGCACAGCTTCAGCGGGGCTGACCCCTCCCAGAAACCTCCCTGCTGCTTCTGCCCTGGGCTGGGCACAACCAGAGCGTTCTGCTGCACGAGAGCCAGGCAGAACCGACAGCCCGGCCACCGCTCCGACACCTCATGTGCCACAGTGGCTTCAGCCTGAGCCACAGTCACTAAAAACACCCTGAAAAGATGGGATAATATATGAGAGGGAATAATTGAGTGCACTGCTGCAATTGCAATCAGGCAGACCGAGCAAATCAGAGCTTTTTCAGCCAACAAATCTCTAAAAGGAATTAGCATTTACAATTTATGCAAGTCTTATGACAAAAGCTACCACTGAGTTCTAAAATTGGATTTTCCGAGAATAGTAACTTAAAAAAAAAAAAATCCCTGCACTCCTAAAAGTATTACCTGAAACAGGTAAAATGACAATTTTTCACTGTATTCCCACTGCTGCAGGGCTTGTTCCACCTCTGAAGGCATCACCACAGAGCTGTTGCCTTGGCTCGAAGTTCCGTGGTAGAACTCTGCAACCTTTGCCAGCTGCTCTCGGAGGTATTTGGTTACAATTTGAGTCCATTCTACAAAATAAGTTTGAAATTAGAAAACTTCAGGTGATCAAGGGTTTCCTGCACAGTGAGAATCGAAACAAAGTTACACTGTCTTTGTCACCAGAAATGTTTCTGCCCAGCCTTACCCCTGAACCCTGGCAAACCAGCGGGGATCCCGGGTACGCCTGCTCTCAGAGCACAGGCGCTGCCGGTGTGCAAGCAGCCTGTGCCGACACAGCTGTGCCTCTAAGGAATCCCCATCTGTCTCATCAGATTCCAACACTCAGTCACAAAACAGCCTTGAAATAGATAAATATACTACATTACTTCCTTCCACCTGAGGTTTTACTGTTTTCCCCCTTCTCCCTCCAAAGAGAGCCAGCATAAAACGGATTGGAATTTTGCACGAGCAATAGGATATAAAACCATTCCTTCTGAAATCACTCTGGAACTGCCAGCTTCTCCAGGTTTTCACTCTGAGGAGGCTGCAGCAGCCCAGGAGCAGTTTCTGTGGTCAGTGTGACCAGCACAGAGCAGGTCTGCATGGCACAGGGAGAAGAGGAAAAGAGGATTCGTAAGGAAGGAATTCTCTCAGCAGCAACTGGAACAACCCAGGATATTTGCGAGTATCTTGGAGACAAAGCTCTGGCAGAGCTGTGTGTATCAGCAAACAGAATGTTTCACAAGAGCACCCTCTTTTATGACTCTGTAACGCAATTGCTGTGACAACCAGAGCTGTTTACTGTCAGCCACAGAAACCACCACTCTCAAACACAACTATTTTCACTGTCCCCTGCCCATCTCAGACCCCAGCTAGCGCATTCCCTCTTTTTGCCTTTGCATTTGTAAAAATGGCAGCTCTGTCAACATATACAGACTACACACTGGAAGCTTTTTTACCCAAAGCCACTGGAATTTCTGGGTGAAGCTAGTGGGGTTTAGTGTTTCCACACAGCAGTTTAACTACATTTACATCAAATATTCACTTGATTCTGGGAAAACAATTTCAAATCCACTAGTTCAAATTTATTTCATGTGACAGTACAAAAGAATAATTTTCCCAAAGCAATTACCAACGTGTCTGTGCCACTGAGTTGGAAACAACGCAATACCACCTTTCTGATATCCGAGGCACAGATATAAAACATTCTGGGAAATGTCAAAGACTGCTCAGTAACACACATCAAACTACCTCCCAAAAAACTCTCAACAACCTTTTCAGAACAGGGAATTTGGACAGAGGACCAAACCTTCAGTAACCCAGCTCAGAACACGCGCTGATAAAGCCCCTCAGCCCACGGTCACTGTGCGGGGGCACCAGAGCAGGAGCACCTGCCAGTCCCACATACACACAGCCAACTTGCACCATCCCAGGAAACACGGACTCCCTCTGCTATACAGAGCTGCTGCCCCCAGCCAGAGCAAAGCAGGTGCAGATACAGGTATTACAACTGAGTGGACAGCCTTAGCTTTCCCCCCCTCCACCTTATGCCCCTCCCACGAGAGCAAGTCGGCAGGAAGAAGCAGACATTTCTCCCAGCTTTACAGAGATGCTCCTAAACAGCACTGAAATTGTCTGTTCTGAACACAGTTATTCTGAGAGGAAAGAAGAAAAGTGTTCGTTTCAGATAGCAGAATTGCTGTAGGTGTCATATGTAAATTGTGAGAGTAAAACCACAACTCTGGTAACAGGTAAAGCATCTCTGAACACCTTAAAGGTGGTCACTGCCTGGCCCACTGGCTTGGTGCCACACCGTGTCCTTCAAGGGGAGTCCTTAAAAGAAATAAATTGCCAGCTGTGTTCTAACAAATAGGCTTTGAAATTTGCACATTTCATTATGGGCATTCTAAAGTAGCAATTCTGTTCAGTCCAAGGCAGTATTTAGCTTGGCACAGCCCCTGCCACTCCTGCCAGTCCCACAGTGACCGGTGTCAGTGCTGAGATGCAGCACGGCCATCTCCTCAGGTGCTGCACCTGGAGATTTTGGGAGGAATCAGCCGGGAGCAGAAGCAGCCAACCAGGCAGTAGTTCTGCTCCACGGCTCTTTGTTCTCTGACACATATTTCTAAGTGAAACTAATTTTAAAGCATTTTTATTCCAGTTCCCACTACAAAGATTCCTCTCTGGACACCCAGTAACACCAAAGCCATGAAAAAGAGGAACAGGCCCCTTTAGCTGTTATCATGCACAGAGACATTAAAGACATTTATTTACCAATATTTGGGTCAGTGGCCTGGCGTTTCTTGATTTTAGCTTCAGAAATAGCAGTGTAGTAGGCACATGTCATTTTGATCAGCCATGCCGCTCGCAGCAGTGGCACAGAGTATTTTGCTAAATAAGCAAAAATATCTTCTTTTTTACTGAGAATGGGAACCTGAAAGAAAACAGGCAGCAAGTTACAGCGCACAGTCCAACAGCAGCTGGCTCCAGCAGCTTATCCAAGGCCCCCACTGCTCAACCCCACACAGCCTGGAGAGTGGCAGACCTCTGGAACCCACTGTGCTGACAACACCAACTTCCAGGCACAGGGCAACTAAGGGATTGACAAAAAAGAGACACTGTCCTACAATCTTCCAGGCTTCATCAGGAGCATCCTTGCCCTACTCAAGAGTTGCCTACAAGGCCATGAGCAAACCTCTCAACAGCCACTGACATCCAAAGTGCAGCTTTGTGAGCTGATTCTCAGTACCTCTGGAAAACAGAGCTCTGTCATGGTTTCGGGTAAGGGTTCAGTAAGAGAAACATTCTGGAGATGAAACACAGTCATTCAAAGGAACTTTGTGCCAGTGAGATCAGCAGTTGCCCCTTGCCCAAGCGCCCTCCTTGCAGAGAAGGAACACACTGCACAGCCCCAGCTGCCTCCAGCACCACGCTGCATCCAGCATGCTCCAAAATCCTGCCCTATTCTTACAGCCCAGCTCAGTACAATCCAATACCCAGGAAACACAGGAAGGATATGCTGATACCTTTTTTGCTAAGAGAGTCAGGGGTTTACTTCCTGCCAAATCTGTGAACCAGTTGTGAATTGCACTCTGAGACCGAGCAGTCACCAGCCAGTAGTTGTCTTTGGCATTTACTTGGGGTTTCTTCTTCCCCGTGTCCTGGAAAGTGTTAAGTTTGAGCTTTTCCACCAGGATGCTGCTGAAGTAAGCATTGATCTGGGGGGAGAGCAAAACATGTATGACAATCCAGTAATTAAGTATCTACTGTACATTAACGCACAAGGATTTCCAACTGAAGGGACGCAGTCCCTGCCCCAGAGCAGTGTAATGGGACCACACTTTAATTCCCTGCAGAGAGGAGAGGGGGTTCAGAATATCAAACACCTGTATGATACATCTGCATTACCACTGCAGAGGCTGTGGGTCAGCAAAAGCAACCAAAGGGACCAGGGCTCAAGGCCACCAGGGCTGAGCTGCCCCTTGGGACAGCCACTGCGTGCCCAGAGCTATGTCCCACCAGCCCCAACACGTGTTTGGATCGAGGCCCCAGTGCAGTGAATCCTAAGAGAACATTCCCCACCTTCTGCCCTTTACAGGAGCACAAAGTGTGTAAATACACTCTTTTCACTTCTGTTTAGATCAAACCAACTGCCACAGGAACTGCCTCCACTGCCTGCCCATCAGCAGCTGCAGCAGCCAAAGCTTTGAGGTCTCAGGGAACCTCAGAAGTCTGACTTCGATTCAAAGCCGCTCTGCTACCGCTCCGTTCCTCCACAAGGGAAAGCTTTGCAAGGTTTGCTCCTCTGCTGCCCTCAACCCCAAAACAGCAGGAAAAAAACCAGAGGTGTAAGCTTATTTACTTTTCAGAATGACTATAATAGGAATAAATAATAGGCCTGCCAGTCTGAATAATCATCACTGGGTCATTTTAAAATATAGGGGAAGCCTTTAGGAGATACTGAACTTATTTTGGTAATTGTATACTTAAATATCCAAAGAACTACAAGCACTTCCTTGTGAATTTCTGTTCTACATTTCAAACAGTTCTGTTCAACAGTCAAAACATGAATAATTAATATGTGAGAGAAAATGCCTGCAGGTTACATTCCTAGGAAAAAAAGACAACTCAGAAGAAGGTAACAGGAAAACTTCTAAAATTTCAACAATAGCAACCCTGTCATTTATTTGCATCTCTTCCTCCATTAAAAGAGTACCAACTGTATACATAATTTCATGTTTTCTAATAAGCCATAAAAAGTTAGATATTTTCAAAGTCAAATAGCAGAAAATTACTTTGTCTGAGAACATTTTTATAAATTTCTTGATAATATTCTCCTTCCAAATCCCTTCTTCCTGCCTTTCCAACAGGAAAAAAAGAATTACTAAAGGGTACATCAATCTGGACAGATCCTTCAAAGAAATATGAGAGAGCTTTTTCTAAACAGCTATTATTTTCAATTTGCAAGATAGTAACTAATATTTTAGTAATTTTTATTGCTCTTATATAGCTTACACATCTTTGATTCTCAAAAACAACCACAGAAGAGCCAAGTTAAATTTCACTAAACAGTCCAAGAATATATTTCCAAGAGATCTGGACCATAGTGATCAGTTTCTCCTGGCAGAAAACATCCTGGGGAAACAGATACACATCTATAGCTTGCTTTGGTCTTGTAAGTACCAGGGACTTCCAGGGAAGGAGTCACTACTGTCTCGGTAAGCCGAGCAAATGAAAGAACAAAAGCAAAAATGTAATGTCTCTTGTACACTGAAGTGTGCTGGTTGTGTTCTTTCCCTGGCATCCACATTTTCCTCTGAAGACTGATGACAGCAGGTAGTTCAGCATTCTGATATTCATTCTGTAATTAACTTTCACACCAAGACTTCTGACTAGAAAGCCAAGCATTCAAGACCCAAGCACCACCACCGTCAGCTTGGTTCCAGTTCCAGTGAGTGCACCCAGACTGAAAAGGCTTACCTTCGAGGTGTTGATGACAATATTCCTGGCAGATCCGTGCTCATCTCCAGAGAAGGCAGGCTGATTGCTGAAGCCTTGCTTTACATTCACGGCCGTAAGCTCATCCTGTAAAGAGTGTTTTAAGTGCAGAAGATGAAATGATAATTTAAGAAGTTGCATCATTCCAAGAAGCATGCTCTTATAAGGAAAATTTTTGTATTTGCTAGTACGTCACATTCCGTGTTCATCTGAACACTCAGAGCCCCCTGCACACTCTCAGGATTTGGGCAAAGGGAACACAATGCCACTGTTACCCTCCAGTCCCCATCAGGTGTTCACTGATGCTGCTGGTTTTGCTGACAGGGAATTGCTGCCCAGGAGAAGGACAGCAGGAAGCAAGGCCTCTGTAAAACCTGGAGCACCTCTGGCACCCTCTGTAAAACCTGGAGCACTCCCCAGAACACAGCCTGAAATCTTCCTTGTGAAAGTGGTGTCAGTCCACAGCCCCCCTGATCAGCACTGGGAGAGCAATGCATCCCCCTCTCCTGAGATACCCTGGGAGCAGCTGAATTGCTCCACAGAACGCTGCTGCACACTCCTCCTTAGCACCAGAACCCTACACGTCCCTTCCCCAGCAGGAAAACAAGCTTGTAGTGTTCTGTTGACATTTAAAACATTACTATTCTGGTCTATGGGCCCACAATTGTCGTTTGAGAACATCTACTGAAACAGGAAGCAGATCACCTCTAGTAAGAGCAATTTCAGGTGACCATCCATCCCTGCTGCAACTAAACCCACTTCTTTTGGAGCTACGTCTGCAGTGGGAGCATGACTGGTCTCCTACTACACTATCAACACTTCCTTCTGCTCTTCATTGGTACTTCAGCAGGCTTGGCTGGGTGCAGCAGGAACACACACCAGGCAAGAGTGGGGTCAGCAGCACTAGGCACAAGCACACCCCCAAGGCTTCACAAATTTCCTAAGGAAGCCACATCCTTCCCTATCTTCACTCTGTGCCTTCACCAAAGTTAATATTCTTCCATGGAGGCTGTGCCATTTATTCACTCACTCAGGATTACATGCCTGTCAGACAGAGGTTTTCCTACACCAGTTGGGTGGGAACTTGTTGGATTTTTCCAGTCTGCCTCTGAAGAGAAGGCACAGATCTCCCCAAGGAAGCGGTTACCTGCCACCACAGGTACTCTACACGAGCTCAGGTGATCCACAGACAGCTGGTAGCGAGTGAGCTACTGGCACCACCCAGAGATGGCTGTGAAATAACCTCTGACAGCAAAGAGCAACTGCACTGTGACCAAGCAAAGAGCAGAAAATAAAGTTAAGAATGTCACCGTTTTCCTAGAAGATTTTATTCCTAGTTTTGGGCAACATGTCTCCCCAAGAACAGCAACCCAGAAGCTTCCTTTCAGTTTCTTGTCTTACACTTTGCCGTGCATTATGCTTTTCAGTATTTTCCCAAAGTTTGGGAGTAACATAGCAGACTGTAACATATTTTGAAGAACTCTAAGCTCTCCAAGGTTTGTGAACTTAGCAAAGCTCATCTGAATTTTAAATTAAATCAACCAGAATTGCTGGAGCAGTACTCCACCCACACTATCCCCTAGACAGTCCTGAAAACACAGATAGAGACAGAGCTGAAAGTGATCAAAGACATTATAAGCAAACAAATAAAAGGTAAATGGCAAACAGATGGAGACATTGTTACTATTAGCACCATTTCCAGAGCTGACCCTGGTTCTGTTATCTTTAAACTTGCCTCTAGAAAACTATCTAGATTTCAGCATAATGCTGAAAATAACCAAGAACAGTCTGTTGTACTCTGCACCTACCACCACTGTAGGAACAAGCTGTGAGGGGCTGACAGAAGGCTTAAAACCCTTCTGCAATTTTAAATAGCCAAGTGAACATTCAGGCCCAAGTTGCACTAATTTGTTTCAGACAGACGTTTACTTGTTTTGTGCGGGACACTGCAGCCCCACGCGCAGCCCCGTGTGTGAACACAGCCCACTCAGGCGGGATCTGTGCAGAAGGGCAGCCTGACAAGCTCGAGCCGGTGCTCCCGCGGGAAGCCTGTGCTGGTCCTTTGCTCCAGGTGCTGCTCTGAGGGCCACACCTGTGGCAATTAGAAGGAGGACACCTGTGGCACTTACCCAGCCAGCTGCCTCAGGTCAGTCATATCTACATGAGAACAAATGAGCTCACAGCTACAATCAAGCACTGCGGTGTTATCGTTGGGAGTTCTGGAGTGTATAATCCTATATTCATTTGCTTTTAATTAACAGGAATGAGCTCTTTCAACCGAAGCATTCTCCTGCTTCCCTACTGCTGCAGTAACACTTGCTCGATGCAGCACCAGGCCAGTGAAAGAAAAGCAGGGAGCTAAGGACGTGTCAAGGTTTTGATAAACTAGGAACTGGCCAGTGGATTCTGACATCTTAGCTGGGCAAACAGACAGTGTGCAGAGCTATACCAGCACTGTCTGACAGGCAAACCCAAGCTATCTTTGAAAGATGTTCGTTATCTCCCCAACCTCAAAAATATTCTTTCAGAATAGAATTCTAAAAGAAGTCCAAATTAAACTCACAAAAGCAACTAAGTGAACCTTTTTAATTAGTCATTACTTTTAGATCCTCTCACATGCTCCATCTTTTGCTTCATGTCTTTTTAGTACACCAGGGCTTGTATCTTCAGCAGCTTGGAGTAACCACAGCATTAGCCTGGAGACCCAAACCTGTGGAGACAGGGAGGTCCAGGGTTCCAGCCTGGAGTGACAAACCCTCCATCAGTTCAGCCTACACTATCCAATGCTGGGCCAGGTTTGAACAACAAGATCAAAAAATAACTCCCCAAAAAAGACTATAAAATACTGTGCCAGTCAGAGATTATGAAACAAGCTGTATTTGATGATGTGGAGAGGAATAAAATATTCAGAGGAGCATTATCTGTTCTGAATCAACAACTCCAAAGTCACAAGTAAGGATTTAGCCATGCCCAGCAGCCAACCATGGGCAAGAGCAGGTTTTGATGGAACAGACACAGAGGGCCCAGAGGGATACCCAGCTGGGATATGGGGGACAGTTCTGGAGAGGCCTCTGACAGAAATTTCTGCTTTACCCATCCTACCAGCGAGGAGCTGGCCCGGGCTACTGGTGAGTGCGGACGTTGGAGAATTGAGCCTTAGGGGTCAAACCCTGTGTACCACATGCAGAGAAGGGGATGTCATTTCTTCTGTCTGAAAACTATTTCTTAGCATAAAATAATGTCAGTTGTACTTTCTTATGCTTTGAAACCCAATTCAGCTGAAGTTAAAAGCATTATTCACAAGTAAAATCATCAGGATCTGGCCTGAAGACATGGCACATTCAGTGGTTTTACCTTTGGCTTGTAACAAACACAATTTGCAGAATATTTTACCCATCTTAAGGAGATTGTGGTAATTTAGAGCACAAAAAAGTGTTAGTTGATTCCAACACTTGCCTTCAGCTGCTGCAGCCACGGCAGGCTAACATCACAAACTCTGGAGAGCTCAGATGTCTTCTAGAAGAAAGGCTGGAAAGAGGTGGAAGGCAGGAGGGCAAGCAGAGACCAAAATGGGGTAGGAGGCTGGAAAGGGGTGGGAGGCTGGTTTCCAAAGCACCTTTTGTTCCACACCAGCAGCACAGATTGCTCACATGCAGAGAAACTACTTGCAAAGCACTGACCAAAATTCAAAGAAAACACATTACAGAAAGACAAGGAAAGCTGATTTTTTCCGGTCTTTCCCTTTCAGAGTAGTATCAGGTGTTAAAAGCAGCCCCAGCAGGTAACTGCCTCCAAGCAGAAGCTATGCCTATGCCACTTGAAGACCTCCCCCCACTCCCTCACCTCTGCAGAGGGTATTTTGCACACAGGGTGCACACCCATCGTTCAGGGGCCGAGCCTTACCCCAGGCTGTTCACAGGGGACCTTGCTAAGGACACGGATTTGCACCTGGCACCCAAAGCATGAGAGCCCCAGGAGGTGCCGCTCCTAGCAGAGAGGGAGCTTAGAAAGGCACAGAGCAACAGTCCGCGACAGCAACATCACCAGAGAGCCCATCCCAGCTCCGCTGCACCTCTAAGTCTGTGCTGGTCTCCTTCAAATGGCAGCCAGCCTCCAGCAGCCCCGAGGCTGGAGGGCGCAGGGCTGTGTCCTGTACATGTGACACCCACTACGTTGCACCAACACAGATGGAATAAAGACTTTCCCCAAACCAGGTCTCAGTCAGTCCCATTGTGGCCAGTAGCGAGACTGCTGCCGTTACTTTCTAGTTACTAATGCACCCATGAAACCGATTTTAAATATTAACCATCTGGGCACTTGCCACTTCCATTCTTTTTGTAATAGGCTGCATATTTATAAATGTGTCTGCAAGAATCAATTCACCACCTGACTAAAAATACTCAACAGTCCAGAACTAAAAATTCATCTCCATACATTGTCATAGCCAAGTTTGGATGCAGTCCTGCATCCTGGTCAGGAGAGAAATTGTCATAGCATAGAAATTACAAGTTAGAGGAATATTTCCAGTTACTGTGACCATCAAGGCTGATGAATACTAGAGTACTAGATGAATACTCCGCAAGAGTGAGGAGACAGAAAGATACCAGAGGTCAAAGACACTGAGGTATGTCTCAAAGGATTAGCAATGGACTTAAATCCACATCTTTTGCTGCCTGGTCTAAGCTCCTCTCAGCCAGCACTAACCAACTGTCACTCTTATTACTGCTCTCCAGCCTATGTGAACCAGATGATGATGCTCAAACTACTAACAAATTACCCTAATTAGCCTCCTTGCTGGAAACCTCAACAACGTGACAACAGACCAGGCAGAGAGCAAAGCACGAAGAGGGTTGCAAGGCCGCCCAGTTGTGCTTGCTCCAGTTAAGCAGTGCTCATCCTCATCGCCAGCCTGACAACTTCCACGAGTGCCGAATTACCAGGAGAGAGGACAGCCAGGGACACCAGCACAGGACACCCCAGAGGCCAGGGGCAGAGGCACCTGCAAACACGGCTTTGCGTACAAGCCACAACGCAGCACACAAGGCCAATCTCGGAGAAACCGCTGACTTTGCTGGGAGACATCCAGTTCACAAACCCTTCCCCGAGGCTCCTTCCATTCACCTATGGAGGACTGGCAGCTGGGAAGCAAGACTGAAGCCAGGCCAGGGAGAGCAGTGCGCTGTGGAGCTTTGCTGGACGAGCCAGCCACATCACAGCACCTGCCTGGGCTACACGCTGGGCCCAGCTCTGGTGACACTGGGTCTCTGTGGGTTTGGCTGTGGTATCCACGAGAAGGACAGCCACAGCCTGATGGCAGAGCACAACTTTCAGCCTCTACCCTCTCTTTTCGGATGCCTTTCCCGACCTTCAACACCCTCCAGGCGTTTCATTCCTCTGGCGGCAGATCGCTACCATCAGCTCAGACACAGGGTGGGCAGCTGAGCCGGACCACGCTCAGCCCCGGCCACCGGCACCCCTCACTCTCCCTGAGGCAGGGGTGCCCCTCACAGCAGGCAGCCGTACCCCCAGGGCTGCGCCTTTTCCACCCTCCCCTCAGGCAGTCCCGGTGCCGCGGCCGCGCTGCGGCGAGCGGGGGCGGTGAGCGGGACGGCCGCCCCCGCTCACCGCAGAAAATGCAAGTCAGCGGCGGCTCCGCAGCCGCAGGCGCCGCTCAAAAGTTTGGGGGAGGCGCGGGCCAGGAGCCGCGGGCCCGGCCGGTCTCACCTCCTTCTGGCGCGGGTCCTGCGGGTAAACGTCGGGCGGCCCCAGGCGCGGGCGCTTGAGCGGGCGGCGCTCATAGCTGAGGAGCCCGAAGGCGGCCAT